>JBCEWB010104450.1:0-12021 GCA_039654565.1 Peronia peronii | reverse complement strand
GTCATTTTTGACCCAAATTGATGATTTTCTACCTGCGAGCTCCCTTAAAGTAAACAAAGGGAAATCAGAAGTCCAAAAATGGGAATGGGTAAAGGGAGGGGACCAAGTAAACTAATAATTTGGAAGAGGGCATAACGAAAGAGAGGGAAAGGGAAGGAGGTAGAATAGGAGGAAATCCATACCCGCAGTAAAATACCAATAATAACAACAAAGATAAACGAGTAGTGGGAGGGGGGAGGATAGAGGGAGTAGAAAGAAAAGAACACCGAAAGAACTACAAATTTCCAGGGGTCTTTGGATGGATGATCGCATATGAAACCAAGTAGTCCCTGCGCTCTTCTGGGCGGAGACTCTAGACCCTGCCAACATAGAAATCTGCCGGGGGATGAGATTGCAGTATCTTCGTCCGGTCGATTCAGAAACACTGACAAAGCCCAGTAGTCCGGCCTGTTCCCCCTCCCCCCCAATCAGAAATGCAGATCCGTAAAATACATCGTGGTATCGCTTGAGAGATGGGGATACAGACGAAACTAAGTAGTCTTCCATTGTCCTCTGCCGACCAAGATGCGCGAGGTGGTAGATAGAGCCCTATGACCCATTTCGACCCAGAGATTCGCCAATATGTACATAATGTATATAAAATAAATATCGTCTAAATAAATATATTGTAAACTCTGTCCAAATGAATATCGTAAAAAATAGATGTCATAAAATTAAGCATGCCAAGGAAATAAGAAATAAAGACCAAAGGGCTCATCTCTGTGTAGACAGAGTAGGGAAAAATACTGTAGGAGACAGGGACGCTAGGGACGTGTACATACCAAAACAAAAATAGCAAGGGATCCACGAGCGACCAGAACTTTTTTCTTTTAAAGGAAAATTTTTTTATTTTTTTCATTTTGTTTTAGAAAAAACACGATTTTTTTTATTTTTTTTTAAACAAAACCCCGTCGAGATAACTTCCACTAGGAGATTGAAAGACAGAACGTAACATACCCCCCCCCCCCCTCCAAATTTTATTACGGCAGTCTAGCGCTATCCAGTTATGTAAGACTAAGAGTGAGACACCTTTTAAACATCCAGTGTTTTTATGCTAAAAGTTTTCATTGTTTTGAGAGAAATTTGCCACAAGATCCTGGGATGGGAGTATAAAACTATACAACTAGCAGAAATTCCAAGAAGTAAAACGACCCCACAGGCAGTACCGTCATCATAATCATCAAGCGTAACTAGACTAGATCTAGATCTAATTTCTAGATCTAGATTTAGATCACGAACAGCTGCCCTCTTATGCTAGTCTTTCTAAGATCATGGGCACATTATCTGTTGTTGTCAGTACTCTGATGTGCTGATCTTCCATCAACAACTCTCACACGACCACTCGACTACATGTTGTCGGGTGTGAGGAATTAAGAACTACGAGCTTTGATCTCAGTTTTCCACAGCTGTCAAACAACAGTCTGACTATTATCCGAGGTATGAGGATAACTCTTTCGTATTTCCATTTTGACTGTCATTATGCGTAATTTGTATTGCAAATTATTATAAAATTGCGATAATTTTCTGGATTCAGTAAAAGTCAGCAGCTGATCAGCCAAAAGTAGGAAAGTCGGCGATGACCAAAAAGTCAGAATTCTGACTAAAGTCGGAGGTTTGACGTCCCTGCTATAAAGTTTTCTGCCTATGATGCTATTGGCGTATACAACAAAACCATCACCAGGGTGCTGAAAGCGTATATAAACCGACAGGTGACAGGGGAACTTGTGAAGCTAGTCAGACCAGACCAGTCAATCCTACACAAGCAAGTGATGGCTAGCATTCACTCACCCATCTGCAGGTAATCACAGTGATCTAAATTATTGAGATAAAACCCTCTTACTGGTTGAAAGACGTACAAAGAACTGAATAGCAACTGTTAATGACTCACCTGTCTGCAGGTAATGACAGTGATCTCTATAGAGGTGACACTGTTCATCTTCTCCTCTAGCATCTCTTTCTTCTCCAGCTCAGTGAAGTAAACCTCCTCTCTCTCGGCCTCCGCCTGCGGACAGGACAGGACAGCTAAGTCAGGCACAAATTATCATGGCACAGAAATCTCTCCTTCCTCCCAATGTCTTTTATTCCAGTATAAAGAAAAATGAAGGTTTTGGGTCAGTGATAAGTGAACGTAACAGGTGCTCTGCAAAAAATTCTTGTATGGTTACTTGCCCTATAGGGAAATCTCTCATGATGTACCTTATTTTGTTTCAAGGGGCATATTTCAGCATTAAGTTTAGACTTTGCAACCTTCTGATCAATGCTGACTTGTTGCCTTTGGTTGATAATAGCCATGACCAAAGCAAACTGCAGTCTCTTCTATCAAAGATAGATCGCCACATATCAATAGTGTGTTGGTCTACCTAGGCCTTGTGTGCACACCAAGAAAGTGTATCCATCCATACAACATGCTGTCTGTTATGGCCAGCAGGCCACATTGCACTCACAACTTAACTATGTAGCAATGTAATACAGCAATGTAGGGAAACAAAGAAACTGATAACGAGCCATGTTGTACCGGTAATGTGTAGGCATGTAGCCCAAAAGTGTGCATCTGGTGAACTACAAGGAGTCATGTGTACTACCAAAATGAGCAGTGTCCATGCTGAAATTGACTCAATATTATCGATGTTTTGATATTTAGTTATTGTTATTCAAATATAACCTAGTATGTAGTGTTCATAGCAAGAAATATGAGGATTTGAAATGTTTTGATATTCCCGAGTTCTTGCCCCAGCGTCACTGGAACCTCAGTGGAACCTCACTGTATCAATAGTCATGGTTCTATCATCTAGAGATTTGCAATGTATTGTGTGGGGCCTACAGAACAGCTGTGAGTACATCAGGCCAAAAGCTATGAAGTAATTCCAGTCATGATGCTGGAGAAGTAACGCAAAGACACAGGTGTGATTTAGATGAATGCCGCTGTCCTGTCAGACACACATGAAACAGCCCAGAAAAGCACTGCTCAAAGAGAAAGTAACAAGGAGACACTTGTGTCTTTGTGGTAAGACCATCAGTCAAGATGACGAGAGCCACTGTCTCTAGACCATGAGATCTCCGTGGTTTGCCTTGACAATGTCTGGGTGTGCGGAGATCTGTCAAGTGTGTCAGAAGGAGGGAAGTCATTGGCTAATGAAAAACTGAGGGAGAGAGAGAAAAAGATGGAGATGGTAAAATAACAAACAAAAGACAATGGCAGAAAACACTTAACTTTAAAAATGATGAATCAGGGAGGTAGGGAGGAAGGGGGAGGGGTTGCCGGTGGTACCTGAGCTAATGCTCCTTTATGTTTAGAGCGAGCCTTCAATATATTCTTCACTTCGTCTGAGTTAAGATCCACATTGCCAAGTAGCTTGGATCTCTTGGCTGGTGGTTCCTTAGTCGATGCAGAAGGCTGTGGGCTTGCCAGGGTGGCCTTGGGGGACTGGACATCTGAAATGTCCCAACATTTACACTGCTGAATATTATCTACATAAACTTGCGGTCTCTTATCATTGTTCTCTCTCTCTAATATATTTTTTGGTTTCAGTTCTTTGGTCAGAAAATAAATTCAGGAAGTGGAAAGTGGTAATATATTTATTTTTAAGTTTATGCAGTCTTTTGCTACACCATATATATAGAAGCTAATGTTGGGTCTTTTTCAACAAATTTTACAAAGCACATATCACTGGATAAACATTTCACTTTGTTTGCTCTGAAAAAATAACAATTATCGCTCCAGTCAAAGCTGCCATAAAGTATGTCTGCAAATATTTGTTATGTTTTTGATGTACCCCTGAGACAGACCCAAGGTTGCCAACCCCACCATGGTCGAACCAGGGATTTCTCTTGAAAAAAACAGGGATTTTCCACCCAAAACAGGAATTTACATACTAAGAAGAATCCGATGCTAAAACTTGTTTTGCAGTTTCCAATAAGAAAATTTATGCGCACAGTAGTTATTTACACATATTTTCAGATTCACAGCATTTCTCATTAGGTAAAATCCAGTAAATATGTACAGAAAAATTCAGTCACTATTTACAATTAATTCCTTGGTCTATTTGATAGTTTGATAAAAGTAAAGACCACAGAATAATTTGGTGTGGATCTATCATGTATGGTATCAATATAAAACATGATAGTGAAATTACGACGTGAAAACCAGAGTGGAATTTATGGTGAAATCCAGCACGATTGGGATCAATAATTATGGCAATCTAGGATACGACATAACATAAACCATTGTCTTTGTTCCTTCCACGTTTCTGTACCTCCCCCGCCCCCCCTCAAGTCCTATTGGAATAGGCCTACAATGTTTCTTCAAAATACAATGCATATGGTTTTGATGTAATGCTAAGGTAAGTGGGGTTGGGTGAGAGATGAGAAATCTGTGTTAGTTCTCGTCTCTGTGTGACACTGAACTTGCCGCACATCGTAAGGTTCCGTAGATGGACGGTCGGCTTTCGTCCTTTGAAGTTGGGAACCTACTAGCCCGGCGGTAGACAATGGGCCGATTACACAGGCTACAACTGCATAAAATCCCCCTCCTCCCCCGTTTTTCACCTTATGGAGTAAGAAAATGTAGAGAGAGGGCAGGGTAATAGTCTACCACAAGCCCAGTCAATGATCACGGCACTAGACAGATAGATCTAGATTCTAGATCTAGATTCTAGTCTAAGACGAAACACTCGAAGCCACACTGATCATCACTAGCCACTCAACGAAATGAGGTCACCAGCCGTAACATTCACAAACGCTCATTGTTCTGGCTTAGAAATCCCGTCGCGCGCATAATCTCGGCAACGGTAGATCTACTGCAAAATTCCGTTTGATTGTGATAGCCATGAACATAACGGCACAATAAAAAAACGTAGATCTAGGCTTCGTTCCCGATGTCACACCCGCGACTAAGCAAAAAAACTTCGTACTTTTGCCAACTCGGTGTTTTTCTTTGTTATTACTATTATTATCATTATCATTTAATTTATAAGAAACCCGGAATTTTAAGCACTTTTCCGGGTGCCCAGGATTTCGCTTGAAATCCGGGAAAATCCTGGTTTTTCCAGGAGGATTGGCAACCTTGCAGACCAGCTGTGCAAAGGATCAAAAACTATGTTAGGTCTGGACAAAGCAAAAACAAGAGCACTATAAATGATACTGAGATCCCAGTGTTTACCACAGTCAGTCTCCACCCTTCTCTTGACTCTCTCTGTGACTTTGGTGTCAGTTTTCTTCACTGCGTTGGGATCTTCTTTCTGTAGTCCTCCTCTCTCCTTGATCACTGACAGAGCCTTCAGCTGCAACACCACACAGAACAAGACACCTTCAGGTCAAACTTCCACCACACATCAGCACATGTATAGAAACACTCAGATCAAATATCCATCATAAATGGACAAGTGTATAGAACTATTCAGATTGAATATCCATTATGGACACATGTATACAAACATTCTGATCGAATATCCATCATACATGGACACATGTATACAAACATTCAGATCGAATATCCATTATGACACATGTATACGAACATTCAGATTGAATATCCATCATACACGGACACATATGTATAAATACAAACATTCAGATCGAATATCCATCATATATGGACACATGTATAGAAACATTCACATCGAATATCCATCATACATGGACATGTATATAGAAACATTCAGATCAAATATCCATCATACATGGACATATGGACAAAACGAACAAAAAAAAAAAAAAAAAAGAGATATCAATTCCCAGTTTCTATCTTCCCACAATCTCCAAATTTGTGATTTTGCCAATATCCAGCATTCCAGAGCCTCAACCACTAACAGTCCCGCAATATCTGTATGGCAAACTATTCTTGGATGATGAGGAGGACACTAATCAGGCACAAGAAAATTTATATAATCTTGTTTGCTCTGAATCATTTTCCAAATTGTACAATGTAATTTCTAATTGTTTGTTGTTTTTAAACTTTCCAGGTCATTTTTTTTTTTTTAGCAGCTCTGCTAAATTCAGAGGTGAAAGCAGCTAAGAAACTTTTCAGGTCACTTTTTTTTTCTGGTAGCAGATCTGCTAAATCTTGTAAGTGACAGTAGCAGTTGGATAAGTTTTAGAATATTTCAACATTTCAGGCTTTGACATAGCTGTAGCTTTTGTCTGGGTGTGATACTAAACAGTGCAGGGTCAGAGATGGGACTGTCCCGCCCATTCTCATCTCACTGATTCTACCACAAAAAGTTGAGCTTCACTCTATAATTATTCTGTATAGGAACATCTATCTGTGAACAATGAAAAGTTGGAAACATATCATCCTTTACTTTTTCCTTGCCATTTGATGCCATAAACTGTGAATCACGATATCTCTAGATATAAAGAAAAATGTGTGACAAGCAAAGAAGAAAACAGCAATTAATTTTCTAAACAAATTTCTGACAGTGGATTTTCTGTGCAGTAACTGTGAGCTCCTCTCACCTTTTTCCTATCAGCAGAGGTTCTGGGCATGTAGTCACTGATGTCCAAGCTGATATCCTGACCCTTGTAGAAACCTTTGCCCAGCACTGGCGCCTGTGACAGCGGGTCCACCGATGGTGTGGGAGATGTACCACTAGCACTGCTCATGTCAGACAGCAGCAACTGCGAGGCTTTCTGCCTCTCTGCTTTCCTCTCCTGCATCAGCTGTTGGTGATGCTTAATCAAATCTTTGGCTGTGATGCTCTGAACCATGGCCGGACTTTTCCCATTCCTGGGGCTCGACTCAGCTTTCACCTTGTCCTTGTTTTTGAGAAATGCCACAAAGTTCATGGACCCTGGCGTGGGCACTGTAATCATGTCCATGAAGACATCGTTGGGATCATCTCCTACCCGCCCTGGTCTGTTACCTGCAGTACTGGTGGCAGTAGGTTTGACGTCCTGTAAACTCAGCGTGTTGACTTTGTTAAGTCTACCTCTACCTGCAGCCTGCTGCAGTTTCTTCAAAGTAACTCCTTTCTTTGACTTACTGTTAGAACTGTGAGGAACGTATGTCTGACCGGCATACATATAGGCACAATCCTTGGCAAAAATCTTCTGCTCAAAAGATTTGGGTTTGACACCTGTCACACTCCCGTGCAGCTCCAGCCTGGTGGCCGACATTTTCCTGTAGGCGGCCTGGACATGGTATGCGCAACACTCACCGAGTTTCTTGTTGATAAATTTGTGACATTTATTTCCTTTCTTAGTCATGGCCGTACACCAGCCCAAGTCCTTGGATCTGCCCATAATCATCACCTGGCTGGGGTTTTTCACCGTGAAGGCTGGCTCACTCTTGTTTCTCTCCATCGAGTCCATGATTGAAGGATTGAGAACTCCTATCACAGTGCCAATGTCCGTCTTCCACAGCTGTTTATGGACTTCACCAAACAAGAAAAAACTGACAGAATTATCCAAATCCTCGAGATCATTCAGTTTCCAAATACAATATGGTTTCCCTGTACTGGAGGACTTGGAGTCAGTTTTTCCAACTACAACAGCTATAGTCACCCAATCACCTTGAAGATCAGGTGTCTTTAATTTTAAATGTATCCTTGAAACATTAATTAATTTACGTCCTTCCATGCGCATTTTCATCAATGATGAAGACACTAATGGATTTATGATTCTGATTTTAGAAAAATCCTCAGTGACAAATTTTTCAGTCTCTGAGGTTGCAGTAGACATCTTTGCTTGATCAGTGGAAGAGGATTTGCATTGTAAAACATTTTTCTCTGCTTTGTTCTGATCACTATTAGACTTCCTGCTACAGTCAGCATCAGGTTCTTGCAGGGGTCTGCTCCAAGAGCGAGATGTTCCAACACCGGAGTCTCGGATGTTGAATTCGGAGCGATGAGCTTCTCGCTTTCTCTGACTACTGTGTAGAAGCCGCTGTAAATCGTTCCCTGCCTCGCTCAGCGTCTTCTTCTCTTCTCCATCCAGTTCATCCCAGTCGCTGTCACTGTCACCAAACAGATCTCTCTCCATTTTTGCTCGACTTAGCGTCTTCTTGACAGAGGAGGACAGGGGCGCCATCTTGACCTGTTTCTGAGTGGAGTTTGTCACTTTGGACATTTTCTGACCTTTGGTGAAAAGGCTATCATCATCATCTGCCATCAGTTTCAAAGACCTAGCTCTCTCATTGCCAGAGGAACTTTGTTGGTTTCTCTCCTGTGCCCTCTGATATGACTGCACTCTTTGTGCTGCACTGCGGACCTGGTTCTGCACTGGCGTTTTCTTGTCTGTTGCTGCTGATGTTTTCGAAGGGTGTGGCATTTTTCCACCTGACGTTTGCTTTCGCTTTCGCTTAGGACTGGATGCAGAGCTGGGGCTCGAACTGCTTGAGTTCTGCTGCTGTTGCTGTTCCAACAATCTCTGCAACTCCAACATCTTCTTCTGCATTTTAGCCATCTCTTCTTGCAAAGTCTGCGGAGAGATCTGAGTGGCTGGATCATTTCTCTTTGGTGATACAGATGACTTTCTCTGTTCTTCTTTCCTTGAGATTGTCTCAGACCTTTTCTTCTTCTCATCACTGCTTGTTATTTGAGTGTGAGTTTGCCTCCTTACTGGGGTATGCTTACCATTTCTGGCATTAGATTTCTCCATATCTCTGGAACTACCAGCTTCTTGCTTTGAGGAAATTTGCCTAGAATTTTTAAGTTCCCAAAATGACCTGGCATGGTGGGAGACAGCACTTGGTGATTCAGGAGCAGACAACTCCATCATCCTTGATTTGCTTCCAGGATTCTCTGTCTCAGTCGCAGGATGATCAGAAGGCGCAGTCTCAAAGTCAGGGTCATCGGCCACCAGAGTAGCCAGGGTGTCCAGCTCAGCCTGGTCTGTGGGTGACAGCAAATACTGTCACTGTGATACAGTAGGACATGCATTCTGACAAAACACTTGGCTGCTCCACAATGAAAAAAAATGTGTTGCTGATAAATATATAGCAATCATTCAGCATGTCGTGAGCTCAGTTCTCTGCTGCTCTATCTCTATCTTTCGCATTTTGAGAAAATTGATGTTTTATGTTTAGCAAACTATTTTTGCACATAGGAGATAGGACAAAATTTAAAATCTACCTGTTTGTGATCAATAAAATAATTACATTATACGGTAGATTTACTATCCCTCTTTCATATGACATATATATATGTCGAAACAGAGCCCGAAAGTGGAGATAAAGCAACAGAAAACTGAGCTTGTGACATGCTGGGGCAGAGAACCACAATAATATTCACGTGTTAATGTTACATTTATTGAATTGCTACCCATTATATATGTCTAAATTCAAAACTCTCACTGAGATTCACATAAGGCGGAAAACACTCAGAGCTCTACAATATTTCCTTTTCAGGGCCAATTTTGGCAAATTTTCAAACTCAAAGAACACAGCTGAATTTGGTATCAAATTTTAGCTAAAGATTTGTAGTTTCAAAATATATAGATTTTGAAGGCAGCAGATGCCTCGTTGCGGAGGAATCACATCATAAATGGAGATAACCTCTAAGATGTTGAACTAAAAGATCGTTGTTGCTTATTTTCACGAAAGGAGAGCAGAATATTCCAGTAAGAAAACTTCAGAATGCTGAAAATACTTTGCCATGCCTAGTAAAGTACAGAAGAACTGGAAAAAACTCTGAAATATGGGAAGGGGAGACAATGTTTCGGAAAACATTACATCAGCGGAAAAGTTCACTCATAAAACTTTCTTAACTATAACAAAATTAGAAAAACAATAAAATGTTAAAGAAAATATCTTAATTAAAGCAAAGTTTGAACATTTACAGAAGTTTGGTACTGGTTCAGAATAACAGTTTTACATTATTTATATGCTATTTATGTTATGTTGTTTTATGTATTATATTTGAACGTATGCAATCTCATGATCTACATATATATTATTTAAATTTAACTAAGCTTACTTTCTGATCTAAAAAAAAAACAAACTGAAGAGAGATAAGCAATTAAAAAAAAAATTTAACACATACCAAAATTTGAAACGTAATTTAATTTTTTTTCACTATCGCTTTTTTTTTTTAATCTTTTGGACTTCTGGTTGTCTTTAATGCACCTCTTCTTCTCATCTCTTCTTTATATTATTGACAAATGTGTTTTTCATTTTCTTTCTGTAATAGAAAGCCTCTTACTCATTTTTTTTTTCCCCTGATCTGTTACTTCATTTAAGAATAAAACAATGAGAATGAAGAAAATGTATGGATCAAATCTAAATGAATGCTCGGTGCTTGGAACTGTAGTACCGATCCGTGATTTCAGTTGAGTATAATAAAACATCCCTTATAATATGCGCCTCAGTGTGGCTCTTTGGTGGAAAGAACAGTAATGACGTATACACCACCCTTTGATAAATAAACAGATTCAAAATATAACCCAAAAACATGGTCAAAGAGTCCGGTACAATTCCCGCCATCGAATTTCAAAATGGCAGCCAGGTCACGAAGCGAGTGAGAAATCCACAGTACATGGCACTAAAAACACCTTTAATTAACGTTCTAACGGTCAATTCGCTGAGGTAAACCCACATTCACTGCACTCATAATACTTATGAGGGATGTTAATTAAACTTCACCCCTGTGCCTTCGAAGGTAAAATTAAATATCTAGATCACAGTGGTGATCGGCAGGCGACACTGCGTAAATTAATAACATTTACTCACCCTAAACGATGAAATAATCCAAATTCCACACAGAAATGGTAACTGCACACCACAAAATTCAAGTTTTTGCCCATTCCATTCAGTTCAATGCGATATTTCAGTAATGAATGAATGAAGTCAACCCCCAGATACGGCACACACTGGCACAGGATGTGAGTTTTTAATATACCGGAAAGAGGCAATCGCGATTGCCAGTAGCCCGACATCAGCACAGAATTAAAACAACTAACTTTCTCACCAATCTGTTTGGCTCAAACTAAGCAATTTTTTTCCAAAGTCTTTTTTGGTCTTTTTTAAAATTTCCTTTCATAGACTTATCTACTGAATCTCTCTAATAAGGTCTTTTAGAAATGAATCTAACCCCTACTTCACAGCCGTCTGAAAAAGGAAATGTGTGATGTCGGGATTCCTATAGTTGAGATGCCTTGAAGGCAAAATAAACACACTAAAACATATTTTTGCACAGCAATACTGCTTATAAGTTAGAAGAAAAGCAGAAAAGATGTACACAGACAAAATATAAGAACAAATTACTCATAAATTATTTCAAGATGTTGCTATTACAGGAAATGCATTTTTCTCCTCTTGAGTGTTTTCCACCATATTAATGTTTTCATGGCATTGATATGCAAATCTATAAACAGAAACTACCTATTTCTGTGTCCTTTCCACAATCACTCTCAGAGTCAGATGCCGTATTCAAGAATTCTTGTACAGATTTAGCTGAAATATCAGGCTCTGAAGAGGGAAAAAATAATTTTTATCATGAATTTGGTGTAACCACCTCTTCCACAAACAGCCAATGTTTCCAATTCTACATTAGTTACCATTAGCAACTGGGTACATTTTTTCAATATAAGAGAAACAAGAAATCTAGATATTTTACCATTGTTTTCATGGAAATTTTTTTTTTGTTTTTAAATGCAAGAAATAATAAAATCTATGAAATCACCACTTGTAAGTTATTTTCACTGTCAAGCGTATCATACATGTCTAGACTGTGTGAAATGGCTTTCAAAACCATTCCTAGTACAGAAAAAAAATTTAAAAAATAAAAGCTCACTTTGAGTGACAATCTCCACTATCTGTTAAATTGAACATTTTGTCGCTGTTCTAGCATAATGACGGAGATCAATCTGGTTAGCTTTCAGCCAGAGCGATTAGAAGATTTTTCGGATTTTCAAATCCCTCTTGCTCGGCCATCTTTCAAGCAATTCGTCTAATTTTTTCTATATGTTCTACTAATTACATGCCTGTATAGATAGTTATTATTTATTTCAACACAATTGTTTACATTTATGTGAAAATGATGTCCGTCA
>JBCEWB010104439.1:0-12022 GCA_039654565.1 Peronia peronii | reverse complement strand
GGGATGTCGGCATGGACCCGCAAAACTCGCCTTATGCCGACGATACATCACGACTTTGGATGTCCAACCCTGACGGGTCTTTCGAAGATATGGCCGCGGCGTCTGGAATGCTGGATTCAGAGCAAGGCCGCGGCGTGATCTGTGATGATTTCGACGCTGATGGAGACGTCGATGTCCTATTGCTGACATTGGATGACCAACAGGCTGCGCTGCTCTGGACGAACGAACTCAGCGGCGCCAATTCGCTGTCGGTCCTTCTTGAAGGCATCGCGCCAAATACATTCGGCGTGGGCGCGCTCATCTCCGCGACGAATGGTGGAACGACCCAGACTCGCATGGTCGGTGTGAACTCGAACTTCATTTCGCACAATTCGACGATCCAATATTTCATAAATTTCCTAATTATTAATTTTCAATTTGTTATTAGTTTCTTTTAATAACTGAGGTGGTTATCGATTTACAAGCTATGTGTTGTATTTCAGAACATCGGTATCAAATGATGGTAAAGTGTTACATTTTTAAACATACAAACAGGCCTGAATAAATTTTTAAAAATTCGCAAGGTAATGTTGTTTAATGTAATTTGTATTTATTGATTGCTGGTCACCTGTCACTTCTCATACTTATAAACTCTATTTTTGCTCTTTTACATTTATAATTTCAGTGGTTCGTCATAATTATCTATTATTTACCATCTTTACCAATCGTTTCCTCAACAGGATCTTGTGTTCTGGCTAACTGTGGGGTTGCACCACATCCCACACACTGAAGATCTGCCGGTTACACCGTCCACGGCAACGAAGATCGGCTTCTCCTTGTCGCCATATAACTACTTCCCAGAATGTCCATCAATGAGCTCCCGTGACGCCATACGGATTGAGTACAAAGATGAAGACAAACATGAGGAGGGCGTCAATTTGATCACGTACACTGAGAGGACGGGGACTTGCACTATGGAGGAGTCCAACTTGAAGAATCAGCTCGAGAAAGATCCAGATATAGTTCTAATATCGAAAAACCCAATTTCTGTGCCATCGTGAGGAGCTTTCCTCTCATGGTATACTGTTAAATCCGCTCAGAACAGATATATATCTATATACATTGGAACATTGGAATAAATATTTGAAAATGCCCCCTTCTCTCTCTCTCTCTCTCTCTCTCTCTCTCTCTCTCTCTCTCCAAATAATTATTATATTTTATTGTTTAATATATAGGCCTATGTTTTTGGTCCCAAGCTGAAACAAGAGAATCTCTCTCTCCACCATCCTCTTCCCATCTTTTTCCTATGAAAATCGCAGACACATTGACGGATTACATATCATTACACACTGCATAAAACTGGTCAACCGTGAGTCTAAACAAGAAGATGATTATGATAATTATTTCATAGAGATATCATAAAATTCAAGATATCAACTGTCAACTGATAACTAACATAACACATAAAAAGAATGAAACAGCAATCTAGAGAATCAATAAGTAACTGAAAATTGAATAGACTGATGAAACTTGCCAAACTTTGGAAGCCTCTTGGTTCTTCTTCAAGACAATCTGATCATAATAATTATATGTATTTTTATTGTTACTGGTTGTGCATTGTGTCAGTAAGGGCTACGTTCGTTGTTGTTCCCACATTGTCTTAGCAACCAGATATTAAAAGCCAAAATGTGTTCTTTTCAAGGGATACAAACACAAAGGCCAGTAGTTCGTGGTTATACTGACTCTCTTCTTGTTGTCAGGTGAGTGAGTTTTACAAGTTTACAGGTGGCTCTTGACTACTTTGTTGAAGGTAATGTTCAACTCCGACTTACTGACGAATTCTGATGATATCATCAATAAAGTTCATATTGCACCCGTGATCAGAGGGCCACATCAGTTTAACTGCAAGATGTTAATAAACTGCTATGTCATAAAAACAAACAAACAAACAAACAAACAAACAAAAACGAAACAAAACGCAAGCAGCTGGGTGTCAGCTTCTGGGCGAAAAAGATATTTGACAGTTTAGGATCTTACCGGGGAGATGGGACAGAGCCTGACTGCTGGTTTTGTAGTGACTCAGCTGTCTAGCATTTTGGGTAGGTGTTCCCACCTTGTGGGTCAGGCCCGCCTTGGGGGGGTAGCAAAGCCTTTGCAAGGAATCGGGTAGTCTTGCTAAAGGGAGCTTCGGAGTAAATCAATTTGAACCCATGTATTACATTTGTTATGCTATTAATTTTCATTCCTGTTGGTATTTATTATTATTATTATTATTATTTGTTATTGTTGTTGTTTTTCTTTCTTTCTTTCTTTCTTTCTTTCTTTTGCTTTGTTTCAGTGCAAAAAAAAAAAAAAAACGTGTTTTACAGCGAACGGTTCAGTGTTATTAGATGACATTGGTTTCTAAGAAATAATTACAGGGTTCTTGATTTTTTTTTTTTTTTTTTTGGTCAGTTGTTTCTTTTCCTCTCCATCACAGAAAATAAAATGTAACTTAGGCTGCTGATAGTCGGGGGTTGAGTGGGTTTCAAGCTCTTTTGGGTATGAGATCGGCAGTGCAAAAACCTTGGGAACTACAGTCCAGCTCTCTAGGGTAAGGGTGAATATATTTCAGAGGTACCGCATGTATCGCATGTACATTACACACGTTTAAAAGCCTTTGGCAGTTTTAAATAAGATAAAGATTGGGCTGAGACGCTGACATCCGGGCGATATTTCCAAATTCCTATTCACAAACATTCTGACCAAACTTGGCACGCGCTTAAACCGAGATAATCTTACCTTGTTAGGACTGAAAGGCTACACAATGATTAAAAAACAAAAACAAAAAAAACTCAATATAAGTAGTGAAGGCCACCGATCCGCCATACATTTTTTTTTTTTACATTTTTTTTTTTACTAAATATCTCTCTCTCTTTCTCTCTCTCTCTCTCTCTCTCTCTCTCTCTCTCTCTCTCTCTGTTTCCCTTTCTCTCACAAAACAATAATTTGTATACAAGTATAAACACAAACGCACAGAGTCCTTTCTTTCAGTTTCAGTTATTTTGGCTAATCCAATGACATGAAAAACGTTGCATGAGATTCTGTGAGCGTACATGGCCAAATAGTTTCTTTGAAGATTAAAAAAAAAAAAAAGGAGCAACAACAATAATACTATACACCCAGCGATCGTGACAAACTGCAGTAATTATTAAGGAGAGCACTAGGGATATGTACAGGATAAAAAAAGGTTGAATTGTTGAAAATAAAATACGGCCTCGGATTGATGACAGTGCCTATGAACACAATAGATGATGTACTTGATTGTTATGATGGTTACACACCACATCTACCAACACAGCGTTTTAGTTACTAGCAATATTTTGAGGTTCTGTAAGATTTCTAGTGATTATTTTTATAAGAAAATGTGTCTTGCTTAGGTTAGGCCGTCAAAGAGGATTACCTTTTTCTTTTTTAATTACTATTGTTTATTTTGTGTTTGATTTTTGTTTTTGTTTCATTATTTTATATCATATACCAGAGCATAAGTGTAAACTAAATAAACCAATAATTATACATGTAATAGGCTTTAATTAAGTAGGCTCTTGCACTCTGTCCACAAACTTTATTGTGTGAAATTCCTTGACTTTGTTTATTATCCTGGAAATACTGTACGTGTTTGTAATTCTAATGATATATTCATATATTCACATTTATATGTATAATATAATTCTCCAAGCAAAATAAATAAAACAGAAAATGAACAGATGTTCTGATCTCAATTGATGCAATCTTCTGTGCCTTATTTTGTTTTCTGATTCCCATTTGGGAATTCTTTTAGCTGTTATATTACTGTTAATTTTGTCCAAATCGCCTGTCAGTCTATGCGTCTGTCAGTCTGTGTGTCTGTCACTCTGTGTGTCCCCCTAACACTAGACCACATTTCTGTATCAGTTTTTTTTTTCACCATAAATATCAAGTACAATCTTAGCAGAGATCGGCAACTAAATAAACCTGTTTGGCATTGCACAACCTGCTGACGTTCAAGACCCTGAGCTTTGGAATGTAATCTGCATCCGTTTGTGACATTTCATTATAACAATTAATTCAAGGAAGGAAAGTGACAAGAATCTCTGAATACATAATATTATGGTTCACTTCAGGCAGAGGATGATCTGAAGGTCAGTAGATTCTAACAGTTAAAGAGAGACTTTTTTTTTAATATTTGAGGGGGAGGGGGCATAAGTTTGGCATAACTTTTATATTTTCAGCTTAAACATCATGTATTCCACGATTGAAACACCTCCCCTTGCATAATATGACTGATGGTTATTGTCTTTTGTCCAGTTATCAGATCTTAGCATTCGTGCAATACACAATATTCTCAAAATGTCTGCTGTGGAACATTTCATGATCTGCCTCCTGTATGCATGGGCCGAGAGAGTTGATAAAGCAGAGATCAATGGGAAATTTCCTGGACAGAACAGATTTTTCCTTGAGAGGTTTGAATGTCATTGTAAGCTCCAGTGGTCACAATCAGATTGACTTAATTTATATCAGATTTATCACCTTCAGTGCTAGCATTAAGAGGCAACATTTAGTCATAGAGCAAACAAACAAACAAACAAACAACAACACCTTTTTTAGCATATATTGTCTTCAGAAGGCACAATTTTTTTTGTTTGTTTTTGTTTTTGTTTTGTTTTGTGCAAATGTACGTAGATTGTTACCAAATTATTATCCTAGATCTATACAGGTTACAAAATACAAGTACATGTGTGAGAATTTGTGGAACATGTACATGTAGTTTATTTGTATATTTGTAATTTATTTCTATCATTCAAATACAGGTACTCTGCACTAATAAAAGATTATCTTTTTTTCCACCTTTTTGTTTAAGATGTTGAATTGCCAGACAGTAGAACAACAGAGTCCTACATTCTGAACAAACACATTAAATACTTAAGCTGTATTAACCCTGAAAAGATGGACAACACTGGAGTGTTGCTGAATAGCGTTTGAAAACTATCAGTCGGTGCCTTCATCCACAAAATATAAAAAAGTTGCCGATATAGGTTAGAGGTTTGCACATCTATCACTTTTTGCATACGCAGCGGTAAAACAGGACTTATACTGATTTCTAAACCTTTTAATTATTAGACTTACCACACGGCTGGCTGGCAATTCTTACCGACATTTTAGACGTAATGTGGGATAATATCGTGCATAGTACAGCAAATGTAGATAATCTGTGCCATGTTACCATTAAGGTAGAATGAAAAGTAGAGCATTCAGTGCCGTGCTACTACAAATGTAGAACAACAGTACCATGTTACTACAAATATAAACCAACAGCGCCATGTTACCAGTAATGTAGAACATCAGTGGTATGTTATCATGACGAGGTAATCATCCGCAGGCGGTTGAAAGATGTAAATATACCATAACATGCTGCCAGTAATGTAAAACATCATTTGTGCCATGTTACTGGTAATGGGAAACAACAATGCGATGTTACTACAAATGTAGTACATTAATGCCATGTTACTAAAATGTAGAACAACAATGCCATTTTACCAGTAATGCAGAACATGTTGCCAGAAATGTAAAACTACAGTGGTGCCATGTTACTAGCAATGTAGAACAACAGTGTCATGTTACAGCAAACACAGAACAATACCATGTTGCTACAAATGTAAAGCGATTGTGTCATGTTATTACAAATCTGGAACAATGCAGTCATGTTATTACAAATGTAGAACAACAATGCCATGTTACTAAAAATGTAGAAGAATAATGCCATGTTAGTACACATTTAAAATAACAATGTCACATTACTATGAATGTAGAACAATACCATATTACTACAAATGTAGAACAAGAATACCTTGTTATTTCAAATATAGGACAACAATGCCATGTTATTACCAATGTAGAACAACAAGACTATGTTATTACAAGTGTAGAACAACAATGCTGAGTTACTACAAACGCAGAATATTAATGCCATGTTACTACAAGTGTAGAATGTCAATGCCGTATTACTACAAATGTCGAACAACAATGCCATTTTACTACAAATGCCCTACAACAATGCTATGTTACTACAAATGTAGACCAGTGATGCAATGTTACCACAACTGTAGAACATCAATGTCAGGTTTGCTACGAATGTAGATTATCTCCAAAGCCAAGTCTGATTACCAAGTCTGTGATCAGATGGACCCCTTAACATTTTCAAACTTACGTCTTGTAACTTAGGGAGGAAAGTACATGGCTGAAATGACAAGCGGAAACTTTCGCAAGAGTAATGTAGAAATACCTCAGAGAAGCTGTCCAAGTCAAGGGGAGGTGGAGAGGGGGGGGGATGTATCTTTATTAGTTTTTTTCACTATGGCACTGGGTTATTATTGTTCCTTTAAACCATAGTATGCCTTATTGTCCCTAGCAGCGTGAGGGGGCAGATTTGCTCAAAGACTCAACCGTTTTCTTTTGCATTTGATGGAATGATTCTCCAAAATGATAAAATTACAGATCAGTGTGACGGACAGTGTATTAGTATCATAGGAGTGTCTATGTTGGCCGCCAGGTTCCTGAACAAGGTATTGGGAGGAAGATGGGGGGAGGGGGGGGTCGTCCATTCCGGCCTCTCATATTTTTTTCTGATCTCTGAGTAGTTAGGGTTTACTGTAATGATAGTCCCTTCCAGCACCATGTAGAGGCCTGAACAGAGTATTGGTTAGGCGGGAGGGGGCGCGGGTGTTTATTCTGGCCTATAGAGGCTTGTATAGAACTGGTCTGTGTGTCATCTAGGCTTAGACAGTCATTTCCTTTAATATAAACAAAATGTTATAGAAGAAGCAATGACATTCCAACAGTTTCGGCAGGCACTCTTAGAATTTAAAGTAAAGACGCACACCATTCACTTACATGTTACGTTCCGTTACGTTCTATAATACGTCTTTCAACCTCCTAGTGGAGGTTATCTCGACGTGGTTTTGTTTAAAACAAACAACAAACAAACAGAAAGCAAATCATGTGTGTCACTTACAGAGCAAGTGGTCAGAATCATTACACTGAACTGAAGTCAGTTACAGAGACAAGTGCTTTGTAATGTCGTAATTCTGTGTGTGTGTGAGTGTATGTGTGTGTGTGTGTGTGTGTTTTATATACTGGTTTCTTTGTAAAATGTACAATACTGTGACTTACAGTAAGATACAATAAGGCCATAAGAATGTAATGATCGATATTTTAATCCCATTTTCAATTTAAATCCTCCTGTTTCCCAGTCCTCTTCCTTAGTTGAGAAAATGTTCGTGTATTTTTTTTTTTTTTTATGCTGTTTGTTTTTTGTTTGTTTATTATTGCTGTTTTAGTTATGTCGTCGAGCAGAGTGTGCTTAAATATTTTTGGGAGCCACTGGTATTGTTTCTTTCTTTTTTTTTTTTTCTCTTCAATCCTTATTTTTCTTTCGTTTTTCTTTTCTTTCTTTCTTTTCTGAGATTTGTTGTTCCACTAAAGAAAATTTAGAATAAAACGCCAAATAACTAACTTATATTTATGGAAATATTTCCACCGGACTTGTGTAAGAAACTGTCCTGAACGAGTGTGGCAGTGAAGTGGTCTTATAATTTTACCTGCCTTATCGGAGATATATATATATATATAACACGTGTGCCAGTCCTAAAAGACAGTGTTTAACTGATATAGTGGAGAGAACATCAGAATAAAAATCCTACGGGAACGATTCGGATAGAACAATGTGGACTTAAGAAGAAGAAACATTGCGACTCGGGCCAGATAGCGAACTGTCTAAGGGTAGGAACGAAAAGCCCTCTCTCCTCCTCCCTCCCGCCCCCACTAGAGATCGTCTTTTGATAATCACTGCGCTCCGACCTGGAGAGTCAAGGAAAGAAGAAGCTAAATCAACATATTTCATGCACCGGTACCTCTGCCCAGTGTGGTGAACTGACCTGCCAACAATTGGGTCCTTTTCTGTTTTCACTTTCATGGCACTTTGACACAGAAATCACGCGGTCTGTGCTCTGGGAGAGACACTATGTTCACTCACAGATACTTCAGTGTAGGTTAGGTCTACTTTTTGCAGGGCAGTAGTTAAGTCAGGGGTGTCCAAACGTTTTGAGAAGATGGTCAGATCTAATAAGGGAAAATGTGTCGGGGCCGAACATTCAGCTTGACATTCTCTTTACAAAATGAATATTATGGTTGTGTCAATGAAAATGAGCTATTTATGAAATTTGTATTGCAAATTGTGATATCCAAGGATAACTGGTCTGCACTAATGTAAAGGATGAAACTGAGATCTCGACTATAGTAAATAGTCCCAGTGAACAAATCCGTATCTGAATTGATTCAATGCGACCAGGCAGCGGGCTGGATGAAATATGCACACGGGCCGCATTCGGCCTGCGAGCCGGACTTTGAATATGCCTGAGTTCAATGGAGGCATGTGGAAAGTCATAAGAGAGGGGCGGGGGTTCTATGCGGAAAGCGAACAGAAAAAATAATTCATCAAACAACACAACTCGGAGGAGGAAAGCTAGCCGGTTCTCGTGTCCCTCGATTCATGACCAACCTATGAGACACAATGTCAAAGCGGTCTTAGCATTCCATGTCTGACACTGAAGCGTAACTAATGACATGTTCACATGCACTCCGACAGTGACTGGCACCGTCTGTGTCAAGCATAGACATAACAGTATAAACTAGACACCGCACGGCCTCTTTTTCGCTTTTGGCGACCATGGTCTGAATTAAGCAATCCTGAAGCGGCTGAGTTATGGGAGACGAGTCCGTATCGGCCTTCCTTTAGTCTCCTTTTCGTATCAACTTAGTAGTATTACCATGTTTTTTTTTTCTTGATTTATTTTCCTATAATTTAAGTTAAGTCAGGGGTGTCCAAACGTTTTGAGAAGATGGTCAGATCTAATAAGGGAAAATGTGTCGGGGCCGAACATTCAGCTTGACATTCTCTTTAAAAAATGAATATTATTATCAATACTTCAGTATTCAAAGGGCATCTTAGGTTGGCTAGGCTCTAAATGTTTTAAGTCGGTCACTCATAGCGTAAGGTTTAGTCATACATTTCCTCCCAACCCCGTGTTTTTAATGTTGTTTGGCTATACATGCTTACTTCTATAGTGAAGTCAGGTCTCTCACACGGAGCGCCGACGCTCTGGTCAACTTGAACCGGAAGTACTGCCTTCGTGCCGGGTCTACTAAACTGTTATGTTTATGGTTTTAAGTCCCTGCTGTGGCTGTGAAGAACCGCATACACACACACACCACTACGCCAGCCTTAAGTAGGCGTGAGAAAGAAAAGACAGAATAAAAACAGAACAATCACACAGCCAAGCCTTGCACATCGTTCTGGCCTCTCAGCCTTTTGACCTAGTGGCCTTGAACAATGAACAAGTGAGGAGGAGGGAGCGAGCGAGACATGCACCGAGCGCATTTTTGTGCTCTCTCTGGAAGTAGAAACAGCACATTACACTTGGCACAATTTCTCTGAGCACAACTACACCACAAGGACGGGCTGACACTTCAAAACCAAGTAAGTTGCCCTGCGTTTATTTGCTGTAGTTAAAATATATCCTTGAACACTGTTTATATTTATCATCGCATGCACAAATACATAATCTTATCAACGCAGGCGCATTCGATGCCATCATATGATAACGCTCAGCTATGGAACTTAAGAAACCAGTCGGTAAATAGCTGTTGAACGAAAAACCTTAACAACAGCTTGTTAATAGTAGTCTGGATAGGCTACCTCTTAAAACTCAAAATATTCATATGAAATGAGAGATATTTTTGTTGAATCTAAGTAAATTTCATAAAATAATAGTACATAATAATTGATAACAGTAATTAATTACAGCGCTCATTGAATTATTCCGACACTGTAAACTGTTTTACGTACTTTATAATCTGTTCAACTGAAATACTCACGTAGCCTACATTCTCAGTTTCCTGGGAAGAATACAATGCCAGTTAGATGCCCTAGTCTTTGTCAGTCCAACATTAAGAGTCATTCACTGTCCATAGTTGGGTAACATTTTAACCAATGAAGTGTCGGGGACATATCTATGTAGAACTGAGTTTCTCGAAGATAATGAAATGTCCCGCGCCGTAAAGGTTCAAACCTAAGAAGATAGGATTAAGACTACAGTTTTACCACAATTTTTCCCGGGGCCCACATGTTTCTATATGTGTTGTAAGTGCAGTGTTGAAAATTCAGTTTTTTTTTTTTTTTTCAGATGCGCAAGTGGGAGGGCGTATTTGTAATGCCCACGTTAGGCTAACGTTGTTCTGTGCCCTTCAAGTATTCAGTGTTCAGGACTCTGTGATTCTGTCTTCTCATGCTTCTCAGTATAATTAGAATGCTGGAACTTTTTCTGTGTGTATGTGCAAGAAGGTAATATATAAGTGAATGTATGTTTAACCCTTTGAGCCTTGGTCACCAGTGCCTGAAAAACACCTGTCCCTGGCCTTCTGGGCCGAGAACGTACATTTCTCGTTTCATGTTGAATATCTTTTGTAAACACAAGCCTCAAACACGATCATGGGCGGAGACATTTGTATTGACCGTAGTCCTAAATAGTAAATGTTCTTACCCCAAAGCGACCTATTGGATCTTTTTTCTTTAACTATAGTGGACGCGTACGACTGGACTAAGTGTGTCAGCCCGGCCTACCGGGCTGTGGGGAACTTGACACCGGAGAATTTGCCCGGTGTACCGGGCTGTAGGTTTCAACGGGTTAATATTCAACATTTTGCTTCATTTTTACGATTTATTTACATGGTTTTGAACTCAGCGTGTTTTACATGGTACAAAACAGTTCTACTTTTGTGGACAAATATCGTGATCTTATCTTATCTTATATGAACCCAGCGTGTCTACTATTCGTCTTCCCTAGCCATCAAGTAAGACAGTTGAAAGGCGAAACAAAAAGTCTGTCCTCCCTCTCTAAAAAGTCTCTCTTAACATCTTGAGAGCCACAAATCTGTCACCATCACCCTTTTCGTCTCTAGCGGCCGGTCCAGAGAGGATTGGACAGAATGATAGACTAATGACTCTTCTATTGTGACAATCATCGAGGGGAACTGACCACGTCTCACTTTGTTTTAAACTAATACATGTATCAGCAGCTGTTCCTTGTGAGAGGACGTTTCACTGCTATTATTATTTCACGTTCGTTTTTAACCCAAATTGTTGCTTTGCTCGTTCCCATATACATTGTACATCGTTTTCTCTCTCTCCCCCCATCTCTTTCTCTTTCCCTTTTCTCTTCCCCCTTCTCTCTCTCTCTTTTACAAGTAACAAGGACATCATTGACAAGATGTAAACAAAAGCTGACATGGCCCACTGTTTTGTTTTCTTTACCTAGCGAGGTTTGTCGCTATGCGGTAGTTATTTGGCTTTTCACCCTCCTGCGGGAGGTTACCTCACGCTGTTTGTCCCTTGCACATGGGTTTGTTTAGAATATGGTGTGCACTTGTGCCTGCCGAGTGCAGAGCATGCACACAGACCAGCATAATGTGAGCAATAACCCTTCGGTTGTATGACCCACCTCGAAATAACTCATGACCAGGACCAATCTAGGGAGATTTGTTTGTGCACTCCTATAGTAAATGCACCCTCCCCCCCCCCTCCTCCGTCCCTGGCTCCCCCTCCTCTCCGCCCCTGGACAAATAGCTGACCGTCCCCTCCCCCGCCCCTCCCTCGCGAGATCAGCAAGATCAGCATTCACTCTCCGCCCCACCATTTAATGACGTCCCGGGCAAGACAGAGAATCACAAATGCATATGTAAAGATTCATTTTTTTTAAAAGAAACTTCTGCAGTTTTCAATAATTTGGCACAGAGTCTCTTTTTTCCTTGCCGCCATGTTCATTGTATAGTTCTTATGTAATAACATTATGTGAACATACAATCTGACTCGGGGGCGGAGGGGAAAGTGTGTGTGTGTGTGGGGGGGGGGGGGTGGAGGAGGGGGTCTACTAACAGACAGAGAATAAAACCAAAAAAAAAAAAAAAAAAT
>JBCEWB010104428.1:0-12022 GCA_039654565.1 Peronia peronii | reverse complement strand
ACTTTTTTGATGTATTTAGTTAGTTGCCGGTAGACAGTCGTCTAAAGTTTAAGACATTTTTCGTAAAATAATAATAACAATAATAATAATAATAAAGTCTGAACACCAATTCCCGCAAGACATTTTGACCAATATTTATATTTTAAATCAGACAGAGCCCCAGTCAGTTGCGGTGAAGGGTCGCCGATCCTCATATGACTCGATGATAAACGCAGGCGGGTTCCTGATGATGGTATTCGACAATTTATTACATGATTGATTTGGAGACACATGAGAAAAACGCAACTCTTAGACGCAGAGGTCTACAAATGGTTGAATTTTCAGTTTGTATAACTGTTGGCCAATAATGAAACCAAATTACACATGAAGATGGTTATTATGTTATATTAATTATATACTAATCTATCTGACCATGTGAGACACAGTGAAGATGTCTTGATAAATACGAATATTTTGTCAAATTAGGATTATGAATAGTTACAGCTTTGTATTTCTGAGTGGATAAAGTTCCGTTTTTTTTGTTTTTTTTTAGTAAATTGGAGCCTTAATCTTCGCGGTCTTGCTATATTTACGCCATTCTCTTTTTGAATACTCATTTTAGTTGTTTTCTTCCTTCTCTTTCATTTATCTCGAAACTTCTCTCAGCCTCTTTCTTTCTCACCCCTATAATCAACGATGTCTTCTCCACAGAATCCGAGCCAAAATGAGTAACAAAACAGTAACTCTAGGGCATCTTGTATATACTGAACATGAGCTCTACGTAACTTGGGACATAAATCAGTTATACATGCCAATCATGTCAATTGTCGGCGGCTTCGGTAATCTGGCTAGCATGATCGTCATCCGTCGTCAAGGACTCAAGAAAATGTCCAACGATGATGTTGGCTGTGTGTGATTCCGTTTACAGTCTGAGTGTCAACAACATTGGTGCTATGACCCCTGCAACGAACGGGGGATTTGTTTTTTCTAAAACACTTAACACATTGTATTATCATATTTTTGTTGTTATGAAATGTGTAGAAACGTCGGCTGCTTTTTGCTCACTCACTTTACCCGTCTTTATAACACTGGAGTGACTTCTAGCAATATTTTTACCATTAAAATTTCATTTAATTCTGACTCCATTTCGTGTAGTAACTTCACTCTTACTAAGCTTCCTTCCGTGGACTACGATTAATATTTACTCTTCGTTTCATTTTGAACTGCATCGCGTAGATAGGAACGGCATACTGCATGATGTGATGAGAAACACCCCAAGGCATTTTGCAGATGTGAGAAGTGGAGCAAAACTCATCCTTCAAACCATAGGCAACGAACGATCGATCCCATTAATATTTGTCACTGCTGGGTGTATTGTCATAGGAATTAAAATTACAGAGATATCATTAAAACGTAGCGAAATAACATCAACGGCTGAAAAGTCTAAAACATCTATAAAAGACAACGCAAATTCAAAAATGACCGGAACGTTGCTGTCGGTTTCTTTATTGTATATGCGGGTCAGTATATCTATTTGCCTTTGTTTGCAACGCTGTGATTAGACGTCCTCGATCTTGTGAACTTTTCGAGGCTGTAATTCAGTCAGCTATATTGTCTGTCAACAGTTCTTGCAACTTCATTATATATATTGCTGTGAATGAGAGCTTTAGACAAGACTTTGTAACTTTGTTTAAGGATATTTTAAACATTGGTAGGATAATTACTGCGAGGGCTTATGTAAAATGATTTCATTACTTGTTGTGCCACAAAAATAAATCTCCGACAAAATGTTTCATTAGCTTATATGACGGTGTCTGTAGTTTGTTTTCATTTGTTATATGTTGTTTTTATTTGTGTGTGAGCATGTGTATATATCTGCATGGCATTCAGACATAAGAGGTACAGAAGCTTCCTCAGAAGCGGGAAGACGGATGGCACAGTGCAATTCCAGACGGGTGACCAAGTAATACCAGGCACATTTACCTGTGGAAAGTCTCCGTCAGTGGTATGACACTTCTCTAAAGGACACAAAGCAGAGGGATGAATAAATGCAGACTCAGCAGACAGTTGGCCTGGAGAATATCGACAAGAGCGGACTGCCAGGGCATTTCAAAGCGTGGATCCTCAAATTCATGTTAATCCCAAAACTACTATGGCCACTCTTAGTCTACGAAATCCCAGTCTCAACAAGGATTAGAGGCAAAGACAAATCGCTACACAAGAAAGTGGCTAGGGCTCCCACCGTGCCTAACTGACGTGGCACTAACCTGTAAGCAAACGGAGTTGGTGCTACCACTCAAATCCCTGAGTGAAGAACACAATATAGAGAATGCCCGCCATCACGTGATGTTGAAGGGCTCGCAGGAGGATGCTGTGAGAAATGTAGAACCTGAACCGAAAATTGGGCGAAAGTGGAAACTGAAAGATCCCGTGCTATCTGACTGCCTCAACGAATACATGGATGTAACCCAGAACAATGGGATGGATAAACAATTCGAAGTTTCTAAAGAAGACCGAATGTTTAAGAGCGCTTTATAAGCAGCAACTCCAGTAATTTCCATACAAATGAAGAGGACAGGTGTTCTCAATCAGCACTTCATATATTTTTTAGAGAATGTGAATGCGCAAAATTCGTTTTATTCCTATCAGACAAAGAGTAGTAATGAACTTTGTAAATTTACAGAGATATCTGCATATAGTTTGGTCAGAGACAGCTGAAGTCATTACAGTCCTAGACCTTGTACTATAAAAGGAATGATAAATATGAATGTATAAATTTAATACCTAATAAATTCTCGTAATAGTTTGGCATGTTATCGTTGTTGTTGTTGTTGTTGTTATGTTGGGGTTTAACGGCACATCTGCACGATAACGGCTATATTGTGCCTAACACGGTGGAGCATGTTATCGTATCATTGTCTCAAAATAATTATTACATTTTTTTCCTCCATACGTTCTTTTTGTCCTGATGGCTTCTGGCTTTTGTGCTCATCACTCTTTCCACCTTTCCTCTCCCCCTATCCCCTTTTTTTCACTTCAACCCCCGTTTCCATGACGCATGGTTAATATCGAAGATTTATTTCACAATGATCAAAATAACGTACAGAAAACGGCACATGAACATAAAATGCGTGGACCGAATTCTCAAGTTTATATTGTTGGGTCACGAAAAAAATGTATAAGGCTTTTGATAACAGTGAAAGGATCTATTTTTTTGGATAGATTTAAACCCGTATATCGCCACCATGTTCATCATTAGCTCCGTTTGCTTGCCTTTTAGTAAATCTGGGACGGTTGTTGAAGATGGCATCCTTGTGTGGTGCATTTCTATAACCAGTTTGCTATTATCACTGAAGGCATAGCAGATTAAAACATGAGAGCAGTGTTTGTCTCTGCAACATCTCTTACTGTGAATAACTCATAACGAGATAATTTTCGGTGCTAATCATACAAAATGCTTGCCATTTCTTTAGACATAACATTGTCGGCACATCACAAAGATCTTCTTTGCTAGAAGTTTTTGATAATTTGCTACGCATACGACACTTGTGCCATGAGTGTATCAGTACTATTCCTTTTTCTTTTTTCTGGCCATCATATTAAGCATTGATCGTCCTACTATTCTTCCATCTCTCATTTGATTCGTCTGTGGCCTAATCAGTAAAATTTCCAATTCCACCTATACCAATACCTGTTCGTGGTATTTAGTACGCATTCATTCTGCGCCATTTAGGATGCGGTAAATTAAACGACCTTTTAGTTGACGAATCACGGCAATGTAATTTTTTTTGATTTTCATTTTTCTTTTCCTTTGAACGATTATTACATAGACATTTTAATCTTTGATAAAGAAAAGGAGAAGAAAGAACAATCAGATAAAAGGGAAGTGAATTTAAATCTCTGATAACGACTGCACAGCTTAATTCTTGTACCCCCGTAACAGCCCAATTAAGTTTAATGGTCTTTTGTTTCCCTTTAAGGCGTAAAAAATAAAGCATTTTAAGAATGTTTATTTGAAAGAGTCAATCTGGAATGCAGTGTTTAAACACTGTTTTCCTGGATTCACCTATGTCAGTGAATTCACCTAGTCTTAACAAAAGGCAGGAAAAGGAGTGAGTCTTGAACTCAATGATGGAAACATATAAATTTAAGCAATTTTAATTTTATATGTGAATTTGAAGTAACAAAATTACGTTGATAAAATTGATCTTCTCTGTGCCATAATATATTTTAGGCGTTTAACAAAACTGAAATTTTAAAAAATGAAAACAAAGCCAATTATCATCGAAGTTACATTTTAACGCATACAAAAGTGTGCATTGGCTTCCATTTTGTACAGCATAGTTTGGCTGATAAAGTTTTGAAAGATATAATTGTAAATATATTTTCTTCTCAATTAATCACACTGGAAATTAATTTTTTTAATGCAAAACATGTGAAAAATATTATCCGTACATTTGTCTGCACTTTGTGACATTTGTTTTGGGGGGGGAGTGAATATTGAAGTCGTTATTACAAAATGTTGCTTGAAAAGGAAAGTGTGGAATGAAAAATAAAAAATGTTGACAGTATCATGGTTGTTTGATAGTGAACAAGGTAAGCAGATGCAAAAGCCCAAAGCTTATAGACTACTGAGGGAGACGCAAAGAAATGTGTCAAAAAGACTATACACTCGTGACACATTCTAAAATAATTCTGAGCTGCCACACACGAGATTTTTTTCCGACTCATGCATGTGACTTCTTTTTCTCGAAAACAAACAAACAAACAAACAAACAAACACAGTATTCAAACGTACGTGAATTTTTAAAAAGCACATGTGCTCTAATTCAATAGCTGAAAGCCAAAACCAGCCCTTTTTTTCTCTCTCTTTTTTCACTCAAGTAACTGTGTATGTTTAAAAACTTGTGGATGAGTCTAAGCATTTGCTCTCCACCTAGGGACAGCCCGCCCCTCCCACTTTTTGCCTGACTTATAGTATTTATAAGTGTATATTTATTTCTAGGTACGAGGTTTTGGAGAACTTGAAATGTGAGTTGAAGACTTCACCTACCTCGTTACTAACGTCCGGATGCTGTAGGGAACATCCACAATGTTCACCATTAGTCTCTCAGTGATAACAAATTCCATTGTATAACTGTGAAGCAATCTTTTACATCTCCAAGATATATTCTATTTATAATGACAGGAAAATTGTATCCTGAAATAAAACGATTACAACTGTTTCTCATTCTCAATCCTCCATCCCCTCATTCCCCTCTCATCTTTAAAATAAAAGACACACATACACAAACACAAAACGACCAATCTTGTGTCCGTTCACATTATACCAGGATGCCACGGAGAGAGAATTTTCGGCATGCATGCAAATGTTTCAAAAACAGGGACATCGTTTTCAAAATGGATTCCACATCTCTCAGACCCGAGAGACTGAACTAAATATATGCTCAGCGCTTTGTGATATTTTAATTCGACCAAGGACATAAACGGATTTCTTCTTTTTTTTTTCGAAATCTTATTATATGATTTATATTTGATTCCTTTCTCTGTCACTAAAGCTTTTAGTCCTGCTCTATGGTATTTACTATCTCTGGGTTTCTATGGTATAACGATATCAATACCGATTTCCTCCTATTCAAGACTGACGAGGGGTACTTTTTCTGACATCAGCCGTTAGACGTAGGTCTTGTGAGAAGGTGGGGACCCATTGTCTTATGTGTCAGCCCAGAAGCAGCAAAGTTCCATTTGGTTCGTTATTTAGTTGCTGCACTCTCTGCTGTCAATCTGTTGGAAATTTGCTCTGATTTCAAAGCACCCATATAATTTGATGAATAATAGAGTATCTATATGAATGGAGACTGTCCAGCCAAAGACCATTGCACTTCCAACAACGACCGGTCTCATTCATGGAATCTGTCCATAGAGTCCGCATTCACATCAGCCTGTTTGCTAAATGTTGAAACAGTTCTTGTCTGAATATGAGGGGATGAATAGAGACTTTAAGTGTTTTGCCATACCTTTTTTTTTCTCTGCATAATTTCCATCAATGTCGATTTTTTCCGCTTTGGTGAGTGGATAACTTTCATACAGCCCTTTTACAACAAAATGGCCAGCGCCGTTGCACAAGCCAGGCCTCAAATTAACTTTTACATCGTTTCCTGTGTCAAAATTACGTCCTTTGATGTGCTTTTTTTCTGAGAAGAATTAAAACAAAATTTGAGGCTGTCAAATCCATTGCTATACCAAAGTAACCAGATAACTGGCTCATAGTTGCTGCGATGTGAAACCTGACCGTTATCAAGCGGCCATGGTGGTTGTGAGGCAAGCTCGCTGGCATTAGGTCTAGCAAGGACACCAAGGCTCACACTTCCTGGAGAGGACAGAGATAAAAAAAACTAGTCATGCAAGGAATAGCAAAGACAAAGCTAATCAGGCTTGTGTTTTTAATTTGTATGTTTTTCAGTGGAAGTGTGTATGTGTGGGGGTGGGGGGTGGGGGGGGGGGGGTGAGCAAAAAAGTATTCTTTCTTCTAGATCAAGATATTCAAACTCAGAATCTTTTAAAATGATCAGGCAACGTATCCAGTAACACATAATATACATACATACGAAAAGTAAACACTAAACAGCACTAATTTATTCACCAACACTGAATAAAATATATGTGCAACACACGTGCATATTATATTAAGCTTACCCCAGAAGGACACTGTGGATGTAACATGGAACTCAGCAAAGTATACGTGATGAGTGTGGATAAAATATTCTCTTTGAAGTTGTTCATTTATTCAGAGTGCGAAAAATGCGCGCCTAACAAGGCAGGCTTTTCGGTTATTTTTAGTCCGTGGTTTGAGTTCCTGTCGCGCAAACAAATGGCGGACGGTGTACAGCTAAGCATCACTTTTGACACCTCCTCCCCTCCCCCCCCCCCTCACTATAATAAAACTGTCCATTAAACATCCAGTTATAAAGATCCATTCAATGGCTTGCACTCGCAAAAGACGGATGGAAGAAATGTGGAAAAACACATAGGCACACACATACGACGTGGCATATAAAAGAAAATCACCCCTCCCCCCCCCCCTCCCGCCCCGCCCCGAAAAAAAAAGCGCCTGAATTGTTTCAGCAAATGTCTCAGGAAATAAAATTATCAACTGACGGTATTTTTCTGAGTGTATTTGTGTATATTAATGATCCTAAACACTGATGATTAACGCCTCAGATGGGGTTAATTTAAACAGTGAGTTGAATTTCAAGTGCCCAAACCAACATGGCAGATTCATCGTTCTGTCAGAAATGGTTGATATAAAGGTGATTATGACCTATTTAAGACCATCCACACAAATATAATTAAGGAACAAGCTGCTCTATTGTAGTGTACAATTTCCCCACAGCTAATCGAACACAATCCCTATATGTGCTTTTATCTATCTTTAATTTTCTCTCTCTCTCTCTCTCTTTTATCGCCAATAATCAACGATATCTTCTCCTTAGAATCCGAGTCAACATGAGTAATGAAACAGTGACTCGAGGGTATCTTAAACTTAATGACTTCGAGCTCTACGTGAATTGGATCATGTTTCACATCTATGAGCCAATCATCACAATTTTCGGCAGTTTAGACAACCTGGCCAGCATGATCGTCATCCGTCGTCAAGGACTCAAGAAAACGTCTGATGTCCTTCTCCTGATATTGTCTGTATGTGATTTCATACATTGTCTGAGTACCAACAACATTGGGCCTATCGTTGCTTCAGCCAGCAACGGTTATTTTGTGTATTCTGAAATAATTAACCAATTGTTATTCGGTATTTTTCAATTTATGACAGTTGCGGAATATTCAGCTAGTTTTTGTTCAATCATTTTACCGGTCTTTATAACTCTGGATCGACTTCTAGCAATATTTTCACCATTAAAATTTCACTTAATTCTGACTCCAAATCGTGCAGCAGCCTCACTCTTGCTTATTTTGCTTATCTGGACTGCAATTTCTATTTATGCTGCGTTGTACTCAGAACTGCATCATGTGAATTACAATGGTACACTGTTCGGTGTGAGGAGAAACACCCAAATGTATTTTAAAGATATGAAAAGTGGAGCACGAAATATCCTTCAGATCGTAGGCAACGAAATATCAGGATCGATCCCATTGATATTTGTCACTATAGGCTGCATCGTTATAGGAATTAAAATTAAACAAATATCAGTAAAACATAGGGAATTGACATCCATGGCTGAAAAGTCTAATAAAGGTTTAAAAAACACAGCAAATTCAAAAACGACCAGAACTTTATTATCCGTTTGCTTTTTGTATATACTGTGCAATGGTTCATTATATTTACTTGTCATTTTTTGTAGCTCTAAACGTGAACTTGCTCACATTTGTTATGCTTTTTCATCAATAATTCAGTCAGCTATATTGTGTCTCAACAGTTCTTGCAACTTCATTATATACATTGCTGTGAATGAGAACCTCAGGCAGGGCTTTATCACTCTGTTCAGAAACATTTCAAAAATCGGTAGGATATGCTGTCTTTAATTTCATTACATGTAGTGCTTCAAAGATAAATCTCCCACAGAAACGTTTGGAGTTTTTTGTTTGTTTGGTTCTTTTTTTTTTTTTTGGTTTGTTGTTTGTTTGTTTGTTTTATGTTAGTGATTTTGTTGGCACACTCCTATATTTATATTCTATATATCTTTATCTTCATCCCCCCTGTCTCTCTCTGTCTCTTTGTCTCTCTGTCTCTCTCTCTCTTTCTATTTATTTAATAACAACAATAATGTTTGTATATGTTATTCAATTATTTTGCATTTTAGAATAAATCAAACTTGGTAAGTTTCTTTCGGCTCTATGTGAATAGAAACACAGATCTTTATGCAACGATGTTGTGTACCAACTTTAATACAGATACATTCGGTACTTTTCGAGTCCATAAGTGTTTTATGGGTTTTGTTGCCGATTTGTAGTATACTAGGTGAGAACCCACACTCGTCGTGGAGGATTTTTTTTTAAATGTAAGTCAAACAGATACTGCCTTGCGACTTAAACATGCGTACCTCGATGTTGATTTTCTGGATAATTAAACTGAATGTTAGCAGAGAAAACGTGTTTTGAACTCGTCATACTCTCGAACGTACAATTCGGATCAAGCAGCCTTGCGAGTTTATTATTCAATTATTATCGCATTTGCAGAATAACGTCAAAGATCATATGCTTTTTTGGGGTTTATGTACATAAAAACACAGATCCATAGGCAGCAATATTGTATGCCAAATTTCAGATGGATCCATTCAGCATTTTTCCAGCCCATAAGCCTATTGTGGGTTTTGTTGCAGATTTATGGTATAGACTACAAGAGAATCCACGACATCCGTGGGATATTTTTTAAATATAGGTCAAACCGACACTCTCCTGCTACTCTAATTGTATGACAAGCGTGCGTATCTCGATGTTGGTATTTTGGTTGATTAAACTGAATGTTACTCAAAGAAAATATCTTTTGAACGCGTCATTTCATCGAACATACGGTTCGGATCAAGCAGCCTCGTGAGCTTATTATTCAATATCGCATTTTTAAATTAATATCAAAGATAATAAACTTTTTTTCGGATTTCTGTACAAAGAAACACAGTTCCATATGTAACAATCTTCTGTGCCAAATTTCATATGGATTCATTCAGGAGTTTTCCAGTCCGTAAGCCTGTTGTAGGTTTTGTTGCAGATTTATAGTATAGATTATATAACTATAAAGAAAGAAAGAAAGAAGGATAGAAAGAAAGAAAGAAAGAAATATATCTCCATTATCTCCTATCAGCAAAAAGACTTCAGCAGAGTCTTTTCAGGTTCCAGGGAGGCATAAGTATGGCCGCCATGTCTTTGACAGTCAAAGCAGCAGCGTCTTGGCCCTTGCTGTGACAGATAATCCACTATTGTACTCTTAAACAGTAGAAATAGGGTGCATTGCACCCTTGTTAGTCGGTGGGAAATCTATTTTTGAGGCCCAGGCGAACGTTTTTACCGATATTCGTTGTGGTCAGTGCCTCAAATGGTCAGTCAGTGTCCTCTCCTAGTATTGAGGTTTCTGATACTAGTGAAAGAGATCGTAATCACACCCTTATGCTCAATTTGCCCTTAGACAGTTAAATATTGATGATCTACCATTAGATATAGATCCCGGAATGAGCAGGAGCTTGGATTGCAGTGGAGCAGGTCAACATTTGCTTGACCGTCCTAGCCACACCTTAAAAAACGACATATCTTTTCTATGCTATTTTTGTATTCAGAAAAGTTGAACTGTTAAAAGGAAACTAAACCCAAAATGGAATATGTTCAGCAAACGATTCCAAGATCCCACCCCCTTCCCCTTAGTGCCAATTTTCTCTTCCCCGAAAAGTGCCTTGAAGTATTGCGAAAACCATAAGGCTAAACAGGGTTCGTGGAAATAGGCAACCTTGTTTCACTTCACTGGAGATTGGGAAGGACTGAGACATCTGTCCACTGTCTTAAAAACTTGCCTGCATGTTATCGTGCAACTGTCGTATGATGGTGATAAATTTCTGTGTTCAACGAAACTCCGCCATGGTCTTCCAATGCCATTTCTGCTGATTGTGTTGACTGCTTCTGTATGATTTCTTTGTACTTTGTACTTATTGTTGTTGTTCCTGTGATTATTATTGTTGTTGTTCTTGTTATTGCTATTGCTTTTGTTGCTCTTGTTGCTGTTGGCGGATTCGACAGAACAGTAGGCCCATGGCAAAACCAATATTCAAAACCAATATTTTCTCAGAGTGTCTGTTTATATATTGTAATTTTACTTTTTCCTTTTAGCTGTGTCCATAAAGAACCTAGGGAAACGAAAAAGTTGTCTTTCTTGTCTTTTTCCTTTTTTTAATTTTGTTTTTAATGAGGCCGATGTTAGAAATTCCTGGTTACTCCATTTACCATTTGCGACAGATGAAACGAAAACTAGGGGAAAAAAACTAATATAGAGCCACTTTAACACCCACAGGTGTTTGTTTTCTGAGTGAGAGTCTTAGAAAGGGATTTTCTGGACTATGGGGGTTTCTTTGATATTTATTGACCAAAAATGGTCTTTTTTTTAAGGTCTATTTTTAGATACGCTTAAACAGGAAAAAAACGCCCCACGTCACACTGAACCAAATGCCATGAAAAATGATATAACGACCTATGACCTTCTGAATTGCAATATTAGGAACAAAATCACATATTCAAATGAAAAAACACTTTAAAAAGAAAAAATATCCTACTTTTAGCTTTGGTCAAACCACTCTGCCGATGCGTCCCAAGACAACTTCGAGACAGTGCAAGAATACTGTTTTTCCCGGAATCAAATTCATGTGAACTGAAGGTGAGTGTGTAATTTTAACATAAAACTGATTCTTTTAATAAAAAGTAGATCTGTTTTCATTTCATTTGTATATTTCTTGTTATTGATTAAAAAGCCACGCATGTCAGGAACACATCGAACCCTAACATCAAGCCGCACGCGTGATAGGCCTAGTCGAAAAATGTCGATTGCTGTCTGCTGCCTTGTTTTATGCCGACAAAACTCAGTCTCGTGCTCGAAAAAGTGTCAGTCTATCATGGAGTTTTGATAAAATATTGCCTATAGTGATAAATTTGCGTCACCGATGCAATTTGAAGTCAACACGATCGACTTTACCCAGGTAAAGGTCCGATGTGTGTTAATCGTGGCACGGGCCGCCAGTGGAAAGCGGTTACTTAGCGGGACCACACAGCTCGATGAGTGACAGTTCCAAGTTCAAGGCACCGCGAACCCGTGTGTGTTAGTGGGGATTACTCATCTGCTGGTTGTTGATGAAAACCTCAGAAGTAAAACTGATTATTGTAGGTCTGCAAGGCCTTGGATTCTAATATTAGATCTAGACTAAATCTAGAGAAAAATATTTAGGAAAAATAAATCTCTGAGTATTTTATCTTGTTGCCTGAGTTAATCCTTAATTTTCATTGAAAAAAAAAATTAGCCAACGTCATACATGTGTTTAGGTCTCTCTCTCTTTAT
>JBCEWB010104384.1:0-27976 GCA_039654565.1 Peronia peronii | reverse complement strand
TCCAAATTTCTACCCACAAAATTTCTCAGCAAAAATTGGCAACTTCTAAAAGCTGAGATAATCCTACTTTCTTTGGACTGAAAGGCTTAAGCAAAACTAACCAAGTCACAGTAGGTATTTAAGTTATGATGTATGGGTAAAACTCTATCTGTCCCTTAGAATTATAGTAACATTCACAGACATATACAATCTGCTTTCAGCTTATACAATGTTTGGACCACAACTGTCTAGCTGCAATTACTAATATATTCATTGTTACCCCTGTCGAAGACATCATTGCTATTTAGACACAGTATTTGATTCAGGTTCAATGAACTTTCAACGTATTTCAAGATATTGACACCTTTCCAAACAATGTAAAAGGCAGCCAGTGAGTCAGTTGTATGAATAGCCAGATAGTAGGAGTCCAACTCCAGATACATGTCCGTCACTGCTCCAAGGTCTTTCCGAGATAAATATTTCAATATTTGTTCAATCCCGTATGTCATTCAAAACCGAATATGAAATGGAAAGAATACATTCATTGTCAACACTGCTCAAATAAAATTTTAAACTTCTGTGAAAAAAATAAAGTGAAGGACAAATTTTTACAGACATTAACAACAAAATACACAATATTGCAAACAAAATATAAGCTGCAATGAACAGATAACGCTTGATAAAAATTGTAAGAAAGAATAAAAATCAAAATTTAAAGTGTTCTTCCAGTGGAAGTTATCTGTGGTTTATTGCAAGTATTATTCATATGTCATTAAGTTATGATGAGCTATGGTTATCGGCAGCAGGAAATCACTGTTGGTGTTCTATTGCTGAAAAGCTGTATTTATGGTTGTCCACTCAAAGTAAATTTTTTTACATTTTTTTTTCCAATCCCATACCTATTAAAATTACAAATTTTTGCCGGTTTCTACTGGATATGTAGGCTGGCCATGACTTTCTTAAAACAAATGAAAAACTATAATTTGACACAGGAAAAAAAAAAAAAGAAAAGACTTGTGTCACATGCAAGGCCGTCATCATCATTTTTTTTAATGGGGAGTGCAGCTGCTCTGTCCAAATCTTGATCTAGTTCTAGTCTGGGAACGACTCCCCTCTTGACCCAGACTTTTCTCTGACCATGGCCAATGTCATTTTAATTTCAGTGCACAACCTGAACTCTGACTGATGTCAGCTATGATATTACTTACAAAATATCTGTTATAAGGACAGGAAAAATATGTAAAAAAAAAAAAGAAGAAAAAAGAAATGAGACAGGTGAGTTGAACACCGGAAACATTTTCTTTGAACTTATGAACAAAATCACGAGAGCAAAGGCCAATATAAACAGGACAATTTTTATTTATTATGATACTTTGAGAAAGAAACTTCTAGAGAATGGTCACTCACAATCAGCAGGGAAAATGGTGTCACTGCTCTACCATACTGGCTCGGGTCATTTTCAGCACTTTGGAGATATTGACAAAAAAAGAAAAAAACAATTAATAATAGTCATTTGCAGAGTTGCCAACCCCACCATGGTTGAACCAGGGAATTCTCTTGAAAAAACCAGGGATTTTCAACCCAAAACAGGGATTTTACATACAAAGAAGAATCTGATGCTAAAACTTGTTTTGCAGTTGCCAGTCAAAGAATTTCTGCACACAGCAGTTATTTTTACACATATTTTCAAATTCACAGCATTTCTAGATAAAGTAAAATCCAGGAAATATGTACAAAAAATTCAGTCACTATTTACAGTTAATTCCTCAGTCCATATGATAGTTTGATAAAAATAAATACCAAAGAATAATCTGGATCTATCATATATGGTATCAATATAAAATATGATAATGAAAGTACGACGTCAAAACCAGAATGGAATTTATGGTGGAATCCAGCACAATCGGGATAAATAATCATAGCAATCTGGATACGGCATAACACTAACCATCAAGATAACCTCCACTAGGAGATTGAAAGACGCATTACAGAATGTTTCAAGGTTCTGTAGTTAGTTGGTCGGCTTTCGTCCTTTGAAGTAGGGAACCTACTAGCCCAGTAGACAAGAGCCAGTTACATAGACTAAGACTGCATAAAATCCCCCCTCCCTCACCATATGGAGTGAGAAAATCTAAAGAGAGGGCTGGGTTATACCAGAAGCCCAGTCAATGCTCACAACACTAGATCTAGATTGGATATATGGGCGAGACACTTGAAGCGACACCGACCATCACTGGACGTTCGGAGTGGAGTAACCGGCTGTAACATTACACAAGCGCCCATTGTTCTGGCTTGGGAATGGCGTCGTGTGCATAATCTCGGCAAGAATACAGCAAAACTCAGTTTGATTGTGATAGCGAACGTAATGGCCCGATCAAAAACATAGATAAAGGCTACGTTCTGGATGTCACACTCGCGACGAAGCCAGAAAAGTTCATAGTTTTCCTCATTCTGTGTTTTTCTTTATTATTTTTATCATTATTTAATTTATGAGAAACCCGGGATTTTAAGCACTTTTCGAGGTGCTCGGGATTTCGCTTGAAATCTGGGAAAATCACGATTTTTCCAGGAGGGTTGGCAACTATGTATTTGGTGAATTATGCTATAAGGATAACTATATCGGCTGATTTCTTTCCTTCAGATCTGATAGTCTCATGCTCAGGAAAAACCATGACACATAAGTTCTATTCTGGCATAATTCTGATGTGGAAAAACTGCTAAGAAAGCAAGCACATGCCCAATCCACAGCCTGACTCTTTAAGTGTTGAGGTTTATTGGGAGATATGACTGAACATGTATGTAATCTTTCTGTCTCTCCTTTCCAGTAGCATTTGACTGATGAATTGCTACTATGTGAGAAATCAAAATTAGTCACAAATCTCTGACTACTGGATTTACAGGCTGTGACCAACAAACTGGGTTCCACCGGCTTTTAAGTGGCTTGACTTCAGCTGAAGATGATGGACACAAAGACTGATAAAATACTGTGGCCATGAATATTCTCTATCTTAACTAAGAACACACAATCTAATATGACTTGGTTGGCATGGGAAAAATGTGGCGAAATGAAAACTGGAACAGAACAAAACTTAACTTAAAGAAACAGGACATCGATCTGAGTACAACAGGGAAATCAGTCCATGGCAAACAACAACTAACACAACAGAATAAATCATTCATCATCTCCTGGCAACAACCTGGTTATTTCTTAACATAAAGGTAAGAAGCAGAAATGCAAATTAATGGCACTGTATAAAAAAAAAATGTTCAAATTCAAAGTTTCTCAAAACTGGAGGTTTTTTTTCTCATTGTATCCTGTAATTTGGTACTGATGAAACTACACTTTGGACATTTTTTATTCAAATTTCAGTTTGTTTCACTGGAATAATAAAGGAAGTAAGCAGCACAAAGCTAAATCTTGTAAATATGGCGGGATGCATAACAAAATTTAAAAAGAAAGAAAAAAAAACCATCTAGTGCTCACAGCAGTTCCATGCATCAAGTACACCATATACCATTCAATGTCCACATCTTTGACTGTAGGCATCAGTCTGTGGGGAAATGTGTCAATCACGCTGTCCACCATTTCACCGAATCAAAGCAAATATACAGGAGACAAAACTGGATCTCCGACCAGAGTAACACACTGAGGTGGGAGTGGAAGTGATGCATTGCAGTTCTGGGTGCCTGAAATTCCATCACAGATCCATTGCTTCTCACAGGCTGGGCACATCTTTGCTGAACATACTCGCTGTCTCACATTATTTGCTTCACCGCAATATGAAAACACAGTCACTGTGAACAGCAAAGCATGAAATTGTCTCGATCCAAGAATATAGAGCCATGTTTCAAATCACCGCGATATGTCCAGAGCAGTTGAATCTACAATCTAAAAAATCCTACATATCATCAGAGCACCTTCTTAGAAAGTCTGGAGACTGTCCTCCAATAACCTATTTGACCTCACGTTTTCATACACTATAGAACAAAATATCATATGTACACAATACCAAATTATCACAATTGAGAACACATGGAATAATGTAATATTTCTGCCCATACAATACTATATATGTACAGCAGCTCCAGTTAGACAACTTTGATTCTGGTTAATATGTTTCTTAACCTCATAATCTGACCTGGATTCCTCGTATCAGACCCACATAAAATGCAAATCTCTACCTGATCAGAGAAGGAGGATACCGAACAAATATTAAAACCAGTTTTTCCCCCCTTTATTATGTCACTAAAAATCTGATGTAAGTTCTGAGAAAGGCGCAAGACAATGCAAATGCTGACAATGTTTTCAGTCTAAAACACAAATCGAGAGCCATGCATGTCCATCCCCCCCCCAAATCCTCCACCACAGCCCGGAGGTCCCCCTTTCTTGTCATCGTCATCATCATCATATCGGCTGTCTCGCCATTTCTGTAGACTGGCCGAGCTGACGGACGACGATCGCCGCCTTTGCTCCTCCTTAACTCTAGCTTCAATTTCTTGCTCCTGTTGAAAGTAAAAACTTTAGAACATTAATACTCAGTAGATGTTGTGGAACAAATAACTTATAAGACATTCATGATATATTAAGAACAACAACAATAACTAATAAATAAAACTACAGCAGAAAAATAGGTCACGGAAATTTCTGGAGTGTATGAGACGTTAACAATATCGATAAGTGGGATACTCTATTTTTCACTGTATTTTTTCACTATTTGTTCATGATTCCTTATCTGATCTCTGGAAAAGCAAGCCCACATCAATATGCTTCACTGAAATAAATCTTTAGTGTGTTGGATGCGTGACAGACAAACTAACAAATCTTTGTAAAGCCTGTTTGTTTCTCTAAATTTAGCTGTAAAACTCCAGTTTGCTTTGAGCAGTTTCTGGACATATGTTGATGGTTATCGCATCTTTCACTATAAGAGTGAAGAAACATTCTTTTCCTACCTGTAGGTATTTTTCATTGTCCTTAGTCACTGCCTCCCGCAGATCGCCCCGTAAGCTTGGCTCTGAGTTCAAGGTCATCACTTGCCTGATGCCTTCGATTTTGCGGTAGATGAGGACATACGGAGTGTCCTTGTTAAAAGTTTTCGTCACATTGCTGAGAAAATAAACAAAAAAAAAGGATGAGAGAATCATAGAGTATACATTTTCTACGACAATTCATTTTTGTTTCATTGCTTCATACAGTGAGATTGTGCTCTATCAATTTAATACAAAAGACAAACTGTCTATATCAAATCGAAAAGCAAAAATGGTATTTTTGGGCAATTGTTTGACTTTGCAGAATATTATCTGTCTTGTGCCCAGGGCAAACAAGCCAGAAGTCGCGTGAGCAATTTGAAGCTACGGCCGTTTTTAACTATTTTTCGACTCGGACACCAAAATTTTTTTTTTCAGGTCAAAAAAGGTTAAATTTTCATTTTGTGGAAAAAAAAAGAATTTTGGTATCCGAGTTGGAAAACAGTTAAAAATGGCCATAGCTCGAAATCCCCTGGCGCGACTTTCAGCTTTTTTTGCCTGGACACAAGACATTTTATGGCACTACTCTATTATTAAGCATTACCAGTTGCGGTCGCAGAACTTACCAACAACATTTTTTTTCCATTCTACAAGATTTTTTTCCCCCCATAATTCTTTTGATAAATTGTCTTCCCTATGAGTTCACTGGTACAGTTTCACCCTCAGGTTTAATAAATTTAGTATGGAGAGAGAAATCTCAGAAAAATCTTGACTGGCTATTTACCTGAATGATTCAAATGTGGCATGAGACACTCGGCTGTCATTGAAGTTATACCACTTGTCGGGAAGCAGATCCAGTTTGGCCAAATTTCCATTCACTTGATCCAACTGTTTAACATCCACCTGGCCTGCCTGCGAGTGTCGAGCATAGCAGTAGTAATGGCCACACTCTGAGGATGTGCCAGAATGGACGATCACTCCACTCAAGCCATACAGATCGTAGTGCTGGGGAGCTGCGTAGTCACACTTGGGAGCCAAGCGCCTGGCGATATCGGTCAGCTTGCTAGGCTGTAGATCCGTTCGGACAGAAGCGTTACTGGCGCTACTTACAGACCTGACATGTTGCTTTGATGGACTTGTTTTCAGGTCTGTTACCGACGATGCACTCGACACTGGCACGGCAAGAGTGCGGGGATAGTTGACATCATGAAAAATTTTTGTTCTGCTCTGAAGTTTTTTGTCGTAAGAGAAGCGGAGAAGAGAGAGGATAAGGTACTGTGGTGATTCGATGATGCTTATGCTGCGCTCCCCATCCTGCAACTTGCTGCAGTGGTCGCAGTGGTACTTGTTGTCCCCGGTGAGTCTCTCTGGCTTCAGATAAAAGGAGAGCAGGTCGTTGAGACAAATGCAATCCTCAGAAGAATTGGCTACCTGGGCATCTCCATTAATTTCTATCTGGACACTTTCGGCTGCGCTGACAATGGGACCTGCCACGCTTCCCCCTGCCAGACTTTTGTGTGGGTGCTCGGCCGAGTTGGAGGAATTGGGAAAAGCCAGGGGGATGTCGGTAAAGCTCTCCTCCCTCTTTGATTCCTGCTTGCATGCAAGGCACCGCATGGTGGTCTGCACTTTGCCTCGAAATGTTTGTTCTACAAGAGATGGTAGAGTGTCAGTTTTATTGTCTGCAACACTAGCTGAAATGATGCCATTCATTTCCTCCTCTGTCTTAAACTTCATGCCCGTCAGCATAACTGCCCCTTTTTTGGATGAGCGGCCGAGTGACCCATTTGTCAGCTTGATGGAGCCGGTTGGAGAACCAGTTCCTGAAGATGGTGCTTTCTTGGAATCAGCTGACCCTGACTTCTCATCCTCATGTAGCTGATCCAGCAGATATTTGAGGAATTCTGAACAATCCTGTTGATGACCAGGCAGGAACCAGGGAGGTCTGGACACTTGGAGAAAGTTGCTGGGGGAAATGCTTGGCCGCTGAAAAGCACCAGAGGAAAAGAATTAGGTTTAATATTGATATACAGGCATACATAAGAAAAAATAAGATACTGCAAAGAAAAGCAAGGTAAAATAAGATAAGGTCAGGTAAGGTAGGACTACTAGATAAGATACGACATGATAAGACAAGATAAAAGTCATTTATAGTCACAAAAAAATTCCTTCCCTAATTATGAGACCTGATATTAATGAAACATAACATCACATGCGCATATACTTTGATTCAAATGTCACAAACAGTTTCAGAAAAAATAACACTGAGTTTAGAAACTGGAAATTGTAACAAAACCATTTTTCTCCAACATATCAAGTTGTATTATTATGAAACACTTTGGGGCTGACACAAGATAGAACACAATAGATAATGCACTCTGTGGGGCTATTGTCTTCAGTTGTGTCGTAAGTAGAGCTCTCCTTTGCTCTTTGCTTCTTCAAAACTCTTGATGTTTATGATCAGTAACTATTGACTCAATTTTGCTGTGTTCATCACGGCAAGATGAAATCAGACCCTCATCAAACTGACGCGACCGGAGAAATCGTGTTTTTCAACAGTCAATGAATTTTTTACGCATTTTTTTCTTCCCAGAATCCTTCTATATCAATCTAAAAAAGCATTTTGGATTTAAATTTGCTGAAATAGATTGAGTAAAAGCCCAAAAATTGTAATTTAGCCCCATGGCCTAAAAGGATTAACAAAAGTGATAAGCCATTTTCTCACCAAATTAAACTGTGACAACAGATCACCCCCGTCATCTTTAATTGCCAATATCTCAACTTCTATGTAAGGTAGAACAAAGATTCTTTCACCAACAGAAAGGGAAATGAATAAGCTTCACAGTGATACCAATAACTCTACATGCTCAGAATTTGACGAGAGCCTGATTTCATCGTGTTGCATCTCATATGGTACTGCAGCTGAATATTTCTCCCTGTGTGGAATCTGTGCTACTTCCTTTGCCACTAGTGATGATGACAATGGCTTATCATACCGTGTCTAATGGAAGAATAGTCTGGTAGATCATTTGTTGATGTGAATTCTCATGTGAGAACAAAGACTAAAAATTACTGTTGAAGTATAATGAACCATAAAGGCCACATGGACTGTGATCATTCAGGATTGGCCCTATTTTCTGATTCCTTCCCCACTACAATATCATCAAAAACTCATCTCAGCAATGGGAGATCAGTGTGCCCAGCCCTATTACTTCCCTTTACCATACAAAAATGGTGTTGAACAAGCAGTGCAATAAGCAAAACAAACAAAAAAATCACCTTTACACCCTTTGCTTGAAGCATTCGCCATGAAAAATTTCAAAAAAAAATATGGTACAAAGAGAATGTTTTCTTCTGATTGTTATAATTTTATCACATTTTGGGGTGATCAGTCTTTAGAATGACTTGAAGTAGAGGGATTTTTTTTCCTTTTTACACTCCTTGCTCAACACCTCTTTTGTCTGGTAAAAAGAAAAAAAGAGGATTGGGCACAACAATCTCCCATTATCCATATGCAGCAAATAGACAAAGAATGAACTGATAAATGAAAAAAAAAAAAAAAAAAAGTAAAACAACACTTACTGAGGACTGGCTGAGCATGGCAAACACATGCTGCAGTTTCACCAGCAAACTCTCTTTGCCTGATGGCACTTTGCCCAGAACTCCACGGCGGAATCTGAAACACAGGGAAAAATATATTACACTATGGCAAGTATTATGACATTTCCTGCAAAAGAAACCGAACCATAAAATAAATAACGTTAAAAATTAATGTTGTAAAAGTAGGCATGCAAGGGAAATAAGAAATAAAGACCGAAGGGCTCATTCCTGTGTAGATAGAGTAGGGAAAAATAGAGTAGGAGATACGGACTCCAGGGATGTGACATACCAAAATAACAATAGCAAGGGACCCACGAGTGACCAAAAAAGGTTGTTTTTTTTAATTTTTTAATTTAATTTATTTATTTTTTATTTTATTTTATTTTTTCAAAGGAAAAATATGATTTGCTTCCTGTTTGTTGTTTGTTTTAAACAAAACCCCATCGAGATAACCTCCACTAGGAGGTTGAAAGACGTATTATAGAACGTAACATAACATTTCCATTCTAGTTTTGATTTTCATGTGAGCATGGTTCACTGCAGCATTAGGACCAGAGATCATATTTGTTACCTTGTGTATGTTATATATGAGATCGTTCATGCGCAATGAAATATTTAGTCAATGGGTTATCTGAAAGTGCTCATTATTTCAAACACATGAATCTTTAACCCCTTCGCTGCGATGAGTTTTTCATTCCCTGATATAACATGATTTCGGCTTGTTTAGTTAGCCACTGCGTCAGCGAACTAGGCTTTTCTAGGGTCATATCTTCACACTGGCTATGTAAGGCAGGCCTAGACTTGGATTTCTTTGCTGGAACCCCCCCCTCCCCATCTTCATTGCTTTCTTCCTACCCCTTCTACTATAGTCTAGTAGGCCTAGATTAAGATCTAAATGTTATATCTGTTGAGGGCAAGGGGCCAGGCTCATCACCATTACTACTCGATCTTGATATCTCAGAGCCTGACTCCGGCTCACTCACATATTCTGACCCAGAATCATCATATTCATCACCTTCAGCCTCTTCACTCAACGAAATTTTCTTACAAGTATTCAGATCAAAAAGGGATTCACGACAGCCTTTGTCAGGCATTTTGGTGTGATTGTAGATGTCAACTAGACAACTGTTTACCTTCTGACTTCAACCATGTGTTAGAGGTCAATTGTAGTTGCAGCAGTAAAGAAACCAAAAAAAAAAAAAAAATATGGAAATTCGTATTTTTCATTGCTGCATCTGAATTCACCCAGTACTTGTGGCTATCTCCCCATACAGAAGCATTATAGAGGCATGTTTACTATGACATACATGGTACTGCATATAGGGATCGGAGAACTGTGGTATCGGTGATTTCCTTGCCATATTTGGTACGGCATGACCAAGTATGGCATGAGAGTGCAATTTACCCATTTTCATGATGTACCAGATAGGGGACATATAGGGGTTAATTTTTCAGATGGAATGTTCCAGTAATAGTACTGGGCCCCTCACTCCCAAAGGACTCAAAGCATCAAACAGTATCAATGTGTTCTATTACCACACACATAGATAATGTTTCAATACATACAGGAACAACAGTATACATACATAATCATAACATGACATATAAACATGATCAGAGATATGCTCTTATAATCACATAATGTAAGTCAAACATATGCTAGCTTCCAGATATGACTGACAACCATTTCAAAGAAAAACCTGGAAAGGCTACTCAGACAGGTGCTTGTTTTAGGTAACCTCTGAGAAAGTGTTTCCATTTCTTTATTGTCAAGCAACATTAATATCATTGTGTGATGTCTTTCTGTGTAACATTGACAAAATCAAGCACAAATTAACTCATTCATTTCTGGATGTGTTGCAAAATGTTACCTACATCCGTAAATGACACAATGATCAGCTCAGAGGAAATGTCACAACAACCATTTGAGTCAGTAAGAGAGGATACGTTTTAAGATAAAAAAGTTACTATCACATTTTCTTGTTGGTACAAGAAAATGCTCTGAATACAATAAATTCTTGGTCATAATCACGGGGAAAGACAGTTTCTAAATTCTTCTTCACTGAAACACTAAATGAAATGAATAGCATAAACTGCAAAATGTAAAAGGCCATATATATTTTTTACTATGCATAGAGATCAACTCAATGAATATCCAATGTTCTTATTTTGAAAGTGTTCACAAAATCGTGTCTGGCTGGTAAATTTTCTTTCACTTTTTGAGAGTTTGGTTTATTAAGTAGCTGATGGCTGTACTCACTGGTCGCACATGTACAGGGCTTGTATTACACTGTTCATGTAGCAAGTGTTGCCAAGATTGTCGAGGCCAGCTTTGCCAGTTTCCAGCTTCTCGTGCTTGACTGCCGTCAGTGCCGAAGAAGGGACGGGTGTCTCTGAGGACATACTGGCACTGTTCTGGGAGTTCCACTTGCTCTGCTTCAGTATGGTTTGGATTTCATGGGCACTGGGCACGGGAAAGTCCTGCAAAACAGAGGAAGTAACACAAATGTCATCATACACTTTGCTAATTTGACTGTCCTCTTTCTAACCTTACAGCTATCTCAGAGTTTTATATTTATTGGCTTAATTCCTTCCCATTATATGTCACTATCCATAAAATTTAAGACAAATCTCCAACTGACAACCAATCAAACATATAGATTGCGATATTGATGTTGATATTACTTTGCCAAATTTTCGGATCAACTTGGCTCTTCTTCTGGGCAACTATTTTACTGTCCATTATAAAGTTTGCTTTTTTTCTTTTTTCTTTCTATGATTGAATCTCATTCTCATACTTCTTGTAGAATAAAAAAATTGAATTATTGTGGCTTCCGATTTTTTTTTTTTTTGAAAAATCATATCTGACGTACAGTCAAAATACGGTCTACTTTCTCATGGTTGTTCCTAGCTGTGAATCTGGAAAAAAGTCTGGCAAAAATGGTAGCACATCGTAATAATGAAGAGCTGCTACACAGCTTCTCATAGACAACTAGTTCCTCTCCACATCTGGCAGGCTGACAGAGATAACAGGCTACTGCATCTCAAGTCCCATACAAGAGTGCTAAATCAACAGCCTGGTTACAGAGAGAATGTGCATACATCAGCAATGCCAATCTGCTTACTTGAAAAAAAAAAAAAAGCAGGAAATGTTTTAATTTTTCAATGTGATATTCTTTCAGTTAAATTGAAGTATCTTCACAGTAAAAGATGAAAAACTAAAAAAACTTCATGGGCTACAAAGGATTCAGTGCCAGTCTGAAAGTCTATTTATCTTTTAACAGTAAAAGTGTCCTACAGAAGCTGCTAGAAATGACAGGTTGTGGATGATAACACTAATATTCTTATTCAAGGAATGACAATCCATGCTTTAATTTAGATGGTAAAATGTGAAAGGTCTGACATTAAAAAAAAAAGAGAGAAATGCAATTTTCTCATTTCCAGAACGTTTTTTCCCCCAAGTAAACGTTTTGCAAAAAAAACGAAACTTTAATGGTTTGTTACTCATGGACATATCACATTGTCTGAAATATTGCTTAAATCCGATCACAGATCTATAACTCATATATAGACACTTTCTCAAGCATTTATCTTGGAAAATCATTGCTTTTTGCAGTGAAACCCTTCATAAATTACAACAGTGTGATGGCTTATGACAGAATGTTTGATCTGATGGCTCTTAAGACTTAGAATTAAGGTAAGAAATTTGACAGCTATGATACATTAAAGATCAGGAGACACACAGCCAGAGTGGCTGAAAAGTCCCAAGACATTAATGTCCTGTTTTTTGGGCCATCTTGATTTTTTAATCTTTTTAAACTACGATATATTTGATCTAATTTTTATGCTATTCTTGATATTTCTGCTATTTGAATTATTCAACTGTCTTGTTATATATATATTTTTTAAATCAGAAATAAAGATTTGTCCATTAAGTTCAATTCTATATGGTCATTCAGTGTCGTGGAAATTTGCGGTCAGCTTGTAAAAAAGGGGGTGAGTGTCTGACCTTGATATGGTTGAGGATGGGTGCGTACAGCTCTGGGAAGCCTGTGTGCTGGTAGAACAGGCAATGGATGAGCTTGGCCAGCTGGCCTAGGCAGGCCATGCTCTTGGCTGTGTCTTCCTGTCTCAGGATGCCAATCACAATCGGCATCTTCTCTAGAGTCTGAGGGAGGAACACATGAATCAGTGAATCTTCATATGTCTATATATAATAATCAAGTAAATTTCAGACATCAAAGTGAACCCAGTGACTGCAATCTTGCATTGTCTTAGTTAAAAAAAACAAACAAACAAACAAACAAAACACACACACACACACACACACACACACAGACACACACAATAAGCTTCTGATAAGCTCATCTAAGATTTTTCCCCTCATTATTTTCAGCAAGAACAAAAAATAATTAACTTGTTTATTTCTTTTCTGTCTCTCTCTCTCACATTTCCTTTCTTTTTTCTGTTAAGTCAATCTCCTGTTATTCTGACAATGTACAAAACGGAAGTCTCTAGCTCTTTGTGTGCAAATGGACTACATTTTTAACCTATCAACTTCTAGCACTGTCCTGATTTCTGCATCACAGATGGCTTACTATACTGTTCATAATTCTCCTTTATTTGATTTGTGTGATATTTTGTCTGTTGTGTATGTAATTGATTCAAACAACAGACAAGAGCAAAAATATGTAATCCCTCTTGCAGCCACCTTGTGACTCTCGCCTTATTGACCACAGCTGACTGCAAACTGCTTCAGCTAAGTATCCCTCCGTTTTGTGTGTATTGGTGGAAGGTACAGGACGGGGGAATGACAATGGTAGGAGAAAGAGTATGAGATAGAAGGAGGAGGGCAAGAAAAGAATGCCTAATCAATCTGGGCCCTTCACACAGATATCTGTTACAGATGTTCCCCTTTCCTGTTCTGCCCACCCACTTTGTCTTCCTGACTGTGGCCTTGGGGGGGGGGGAGAGTTCACTCAAATTCGTGATTATCAGTATCTTCTGTCTGTGCCAGTGAACCATAGCTCTGAGTCCAAATTGCAATGCTACAAAGGTTTTCCGTTATTCTCTTTATTTTCTATTTCTCCCTCTCCTTACCACTTCATCAACTCCTCAGCCCTGACCTTTACATGTGCATCTGAAACTAGAGTATGCATTGCTGATGTCTGCTACATATTCAATCCAAAAACTGCACCATAAACACGTGTTACAGTTAATTTATCAAGTTATGGTATATTTATGACTTTCAAACTCCTCTGGGGTGGTTATCTCAGCAATTATGAAGTGCATACTGAATACAAACACTGTGTGAATGCAGTGATCTGATTAGTTAGAGCGAGATGATGATGTACCAAAAAGAAATGTACTGAGAAAAATCTTTCTGATAGTTGTTGCCTTTAGTTACAAAGAAATCATTAGTGGAGCCCAGAAGTTGCACAGGAGAACATAATACACTATATGAGAGAAGATTCATATTCTATTTTGGACACTGACCTCACTGTGAACAAGTTTTAATTTGCTACACATTTTTACCTGTAGTGCTGCAAGCAAACATAATGTTTTTCATGCACTTGCAATAAAATGAAATATTTCAGTATGAAAGTATACTAACTATCCCCTCTCCCCACCCCACTTTCTTTTTTCTGCAATGCTTACATTTCTATTTTATTTTTCCCTTCTGCCTTTGCATTTAAATTCATGATTTCTTTTCATATAGAATTCCTAATGTTTACATTCCTTTTCAAATGCTCTTGTGAGATTCTATGGCTGCTCTAAATCTGAGCATCAATGCAAAGAAATGTAATAATTCAGCAGCCTTCCTTTCTGGCCTGCAAGGAATTACATGTGCACCAAAAAAAAAAATAAAATAAAATAAAATATCTTCTATGCTCCGATAAGTTTCTCTGCCATTTTTCTCTTTTAATTTTGATGCTGTCTCTGAAAACAGGTAGTCATAAGCCTCAGTGTTAAAAAATTTATTAAATCTAGTGTAATTTGGTTTTCTGCTCGTTTGCTTTTCCTAATATATTTACTCGTGTCTACAGCCTATATTAAAATGGATACTGAACATTGAAGTCTTCATCAAAAGGAATGAAATTTTCATGAAACTCAGAGAGGCTGCCAGGAGAAAAAGTTAGAAATTCATAACAATAACGACAGCCCACAAATCATCATTGTTTTTGATATAATGATCCAATTTCCAAGTCCACTTATTTAGAATACGGCCTCTGAGCTTACTTGTTTGGAATATATTTATACTCTTTTGGACCCATGCTTACAGGTTACGCTACGTTCTATATACATCTTTCAATCTCCTGGTGGAGGTTATCTTGAGTGTCTTTTCTACAAGTGCAAATCATTGTGGGTGGCTCTTGTGTCTAAATCAGTAACTTTTATGAGCTGTTGAAGAGTAAAATATGCATATTTCTAATTCTATTCGTGTTTTACTGAACAAAATTTGTTGAAAGCAGATCTGACATTAAGCGTGCCTGTTCTGTTCACACCTCTCCTTCAATATTTCTGCCTCCTACCAATCCTCTCCTTCCACCCCACCCCCTTCCCCTCAAACCCAACCCCATACCAGCTCTGAGCTCACCTTGTGGAAAGGGTCAGGTGAGTGTTGAAAACTCAGCAACATCTGTGAGAGAATTCTGAAAGTGGCCTCTCTTTGCCATGGGAGCTGCATGGCGTCCATCACCTGAAAGGTACCATAACCAAAAATAGTGATCTCTGAAATCCTCAGTCTGACATCTGACATATCTACAGGGGGAGAATGCTAAATGGTAAGTACAATGAAAGAGAACACCTGTGGATTTGTAGTCTGATGAATTACTGAATTTTCTTTCTTTCACCATCAAATACAAACTAATGTTTATTTAACAAAGAAACTATGCCTACACTAGGATCTTAGTCTAATGAGCAAAAAGTCACTATCTGCTTGATCATGTGGACTGCACCTTAGTCAAATCAAAGCTGTATGTTAAGGCCAATGAGCAATCATTATATGACTATGTTAGATCACAAATGAACTGACCTGAGCACTCAATTTCTGAAATAAAAATCCCTCTGAAGTTTCAAATCAGTTCAACTAAGTGCTCTTTCTTTCACATGATGACTCCTCAAAACTAAAAGATCATCCAAAGAATGGTCTTTAGTTGATCAGAAAACTACCCTTAAAATAAGCCAAAGCTTTGTTCTGTGTCTGAGGGACAGTCATTCATGAACAACAAGAGAAAAATGTAACAGCCCTCATGGAAATGGATGCCATCAGAATGCTTAGCAAAAATGAAATGTTACTGATTACTGCATGAAACAGGAGAGTGCGAAAAACTTGATCATGTGTCAAACTGAAAAAAAAGTTATAGATAAGCTGAAAGCAACAACAGCTTGACAAATAAAGGGACATGACTGCCCCATTGTTGTTGATGATAACCAAAGCTCAAGCTACATGAAATCTATCTGAAGACTGACACAGAGCTGTCTACAAACACCATATCAATTTGTTTAGTCCAAAGGAGTAAAGAGACATCACCCCAGAATTAAACTGTCCTAACTACAACAGTTTTATGTTGTAGTTACTACAATATAATTCTGGGGTGAACTCTTAGGGTTTAGGTCAAAAGTTGTAATAAATATCTGATATAGAGACAAGATTCGGGTATGAGGTTGCCTGCAATAACTGTGAGATAAAGACAACATCAGAATCTGTGCTGACACTTTGCTCACCTTCTCTGTGTTAGCCTTGATGATGTGGACCAGCAGTGTGTATTTCTGAACAGCTGCCAACTCCCTCAGAAAGCTGGAGACCCATAGGTCCACTTGGCTGGCCGTGGGCCATGTCAACCAGTCCAGGATCTGGCTCACAGCATTGCTAATTGCTTCTTGACCGATGCTTGGGTCTGTTACTACATCTTTCACCACCTGGGCAACATCAATAGTCCATCATAAGAAAAGGCAATACTTTGTTGTATGTATGTCATAACTGTTGTCATGTTATTTCAGTATTCCTTAAAACAAAACATTCATCATCAACGAATCACACACTGCCCAAAAAAATACATAAAAATCACATCATAATATATCATCTCAAGTAATGAATCAGAGGAGCATGCATAAGTTTATCTTAAATCAAAGTTTGCTGAATGATTTTCTTGCATTAGATGATGACTTTCTTCAGCAAGATGTTTGACTGATAGTACAGGAAACAAGGTAAGAAGACAGAACATGGATGACTCACATCATTATTGACAATATATAAATAAAACAATTGCAATTAACTTTTTCCTGTTACCTGGTGATTAAATCTTGATTTACATACGCATGGACGTTCCATAACTGTTAAAGTGCTAAGACCTCTTAGGTCTCAGCTGAGCGTTCTCAGACACCAGTGAGGCTACGCACCTGATTGGCCAGAGCTATTGGGATGTGTTTGACAACGGCAGCCAGGCAGACAGCCGGCTCAGCATTATCAGGTTTGGAGATGATACTGAAGATCTCTGCCAGGCAATGCACCAGGAGTTCTGGTGGGTGAAACTGCCAGACGGCACTCAGGTGATCTGCTATCTCGTCTGCTATCTCCACAAATTTGCCCACCTGTATGATAAATAAGACAAGACAAAATAAATGAGACAAGGAATAAGACAATATGTAATATATAAATTAAGACCACAAATACGACAAGATATAAGACAGGACAACAAATAAAACATAACATAGTAAATAAGACAAAATATAATAAATAATAAAACAGTACATAACAAATAAAACAAAAGAAAAACAAAAGACAATCAGTAAGACATGATGTAATACAGAAGACAAGAAATAAGACATAATAATGCAGACAATAGAGAAAAAACATAAATAAATAAGAAAAGAAAGATCACAAGACATAATAAATAACGCAAGAAATAACAAAGAGGCTGTGTTCCTGTTATTTCTACTTCAGGCTTGTGTTCTGCTGATATAGCTCTCCTGCTAATGATCACCTTGAATGATCACCTTATTCAATCAAATGTCTACATGTTTTCTTAGACTAAAGCAGATCACAAGGAGTGAACAACGAAGAAGTCTGTCAAAATCTCAATGATATTTTCCCGCCTTTTTTTAAAAAAAAAAACCCATCTGACCTAAAGCTTGCCCCACGAAATAACACAATGCTATTGGAAAATGTCTTGCACCCTGGGCAAATGAGTCGGAAGTCACGCCATTTGATTTCGAGTTGCAGTCGTTTTTAACTATTTTCCAACTGAGACACCAAAAGTTTTTATCTTTTTTCTTCAAAACGGAAATTCATCCTTTTCTAACCTGAAAAAAAAATTGGGTATCTGAGTCGGAAAATAGTTAAAAAATGGCTGTAACTCACGATCGCCTGGCATGACTTCCGACTCATCTGCTCTGGGCGCTAGACATTTTACCCACATGAGACCACTACATCTTTTTTTTTTTTTTTAAGAAATGCATGATTTCCACTTGATGACAGGCAATGGACATTTTTGTCAAGACAATATGATACATCAAGTTACTGTTTCCTTTAAAGGTCATAATGTGTGTGGGAAATTGTCTGTCTGTATCTTTGTCAGTAAGGATCTGACATCACATGAGTGAACAAACACACGAGGAAGCCAATATAAATCTCCTACAGAGCATGTTCACCGCTAGCCACAGAGTATCACTTTACTTCATTATCACTCTGGAGTGACATTTTCTACATTGACAGGTGATAAAGCTATCATGATAACTTTTCTGTCCATGATGTCCTTGGCGAGACATTTCTAAACAGCGCCAGCATTATCAGTTATCAGTGGCCTATTTTTTGCCCACCGACCTCCCCTACATTGATGTACCCAATGGTGAAAAATTTTGGGCTCAGTATGTGCACCCGCTACTTCAGGTGGTTCTTCTTTGTGATTAGTGAGATCAGACGAGCGGTCATATTAGAATGAACAACTCCCACCATGAGCTCACTCTGACACCTAACTATAACGGTAACGTTACATTCAAAGCTTCGATGGAAAATTTATCATGCTACTGGTCAAATCGCTTTCTTACTGCACAAACTCAAATTTCTCAGCGTGAGACATAAAACTGCACTGACTTCTTGAAAGATCACTGAACACAAGGAAATGACCACAAAGTACAAAGTTTTGTCCGTGATCAACATTCTGTGATATAAGCAGCCTCATCAACATTCAACAATGCTGTACAGTTCTACTATCAGGCTGCTCTGAGTCTTACAAGTTTTAACAATTTCCAGTGGCAAATTTAATAAACATGTGATACCATTGTTTCAACAAATCCTTCAAATATGGTACCTCTTTACTGGATTCGTTCAAAGATTTCCCTCTCACTTTTCCCAGCCTGCCCTTTGACCAGCAAACTAAAATGTGCTCTTTGAGATTAAATATACAAAATGATTGTAACGGCTGTAAGATCACATTTCTCACTTCCCTATTATATTTTTTTCTAGACAAGGGCAGTGGTCATAGACAATTTACAAGATTCATGGAAAAAAAAAAAGGCTTTAGACAAGCAGGAGACTATGAAAGCTCTGTCAAACATTATGCCTTCGTAAGGGAAATCCTCTTGCAAAATCAAACATACAGAACACTTTGTGAACTCCGTAGACTTTCTAGTCCAAAAAGAAAAACAATAACAATCAGAAAGAGATTTTAAAAAAAACAAACAAAAAAACATTCATCAGTGTGGATTTTGTTGAAAAAAAAAAACAGGAAGAGATTCCCAACCTCTCTCAAATCCTGCGGTGCCACCTTGATGCTGAGGTGCTGCAGGACTTCCACGCAATAAGGTTTCGCTTCTTCCACACTGCAGGGAGTGCATTCTTTAAATTCCTTCAAGAGCAGGCCAACATTGCGCACTACCAGGCTGGAACTGTCCATGTTATAACGGTGGAGAAAAGCTGTGATGTTGGCCTGCACCGTACGGCAGTGTTCGTAATACATACGTAAGCCCTGGCGACTCAAAATCCTCAAACCTGTTGAGAGCAGCAAATATGAATAAAACATTGGAACTCCTGATACTTAAAAATGTGATGAGACTGCCTTGTGATGTATGTTACTCACAATCTGCCTATCTCAAACAGTAATGAATATTAATGAGAAGCTTGAAATTTGAAAACCAAATTGTGATGTGTTTTAAACAAGAGGTACGCAAGTGATTGCTTCCTTCATTCCAGTGCTTGTTTTATACCTTAATCTGCCTGGTACTGGGAGGTAATTTGGCTGACTGGAAAAAAAAAAATGACTCATTAACCATTTATATCTTATAAGACCTTTGCTCAATACAATTTTGGTTCATTTTCTCAAAACAGTTCAAAATCATTAAAGCCATGACAATGATGATATTGAAAACTAAATCTTTCAATCTTTGAATGACGATGATGGTAACTAAATCTTTCAATCTTTTGAAACTTGAACATAACCATACATGTACTATAACCTGAATAATGTATAAATGTTCCTTGAGGAGACCAAAATCCATCAATATTTTGAAACTTTAGCAGTATTATATTCAGTCTGGGTGAAGTACCACAATGAAGACCTGATCTTTTAACATTTTGAAACTTGAGCATTGCTATACATGTACTTAACCTAAATCTTCCTAGAGGGGACCAAAATCTTTCAACATTTTGAAACTTGAGTAATATATATATATATATATCTTTAACCAGAATGCTTTACCAACTTTCCCGATGGAGACCTACATTTTTTTAACATTTTGAAACTTGAGCATTGTTATACGTGTAATTAAGACTGAATGATGTGCTGACTAACCTTCCTGGATGAGGACAGGGATATAAATCTCTTTGCCCATGCCAGGCCTGAGCCACTTCTCCACCTGGGCTGGTGTGAAATACTCCTGGAACACTTGCTGATGGTTAGCACCCCAGGCACTGAAGAGCTTAAAGCCTGAGTTCACCATTAGGGCATTGGTGCCAAACAGCACCCACTCAGTGCTCACCTGGGAGTTATGTGGGGAGAAAGCAAACATGGTATCATAATGTTTGCCAGGGAATCAAGAAGCTGGACTATCATAATGAACAGGTTTTTCAGTCTAAGACAGCAAACCATTACTAAGTCATTTCATTTAGGAGGGAATAGAAAAAAAAGTTGTTATGAAGTAGAAAAGAGTCATTCAGAGTGTTTCATTCTAAAATCTGAAACATGTTAATAAATCATTTCATTTACAGAGGAATAAAAAAAAGTTGCTATGAAATAGAAAAGTATCATTAGGACTTTTCACAGTAAAATTTGCACATAAAGTCTGTGGATAAATGGAGACAACATTCCATATTAACACCTTGCTTGTCAAGAGGATTAAATAAACTAGTTGTGAAATTAAGAAGTTGTATAAAAGAAGAAATGTTAGATCTCAGCCTAAGACATTAGTGACTGGGGAAAAAAAATTAAAAAAACAGTGATCACAGCACCACAAGTCAATAGAATATAACACAGCTGGCGCTAAATCAAGTAAAATTTAAAATGGTACTTTTTCCTTTCTTTGCAGGAATCCACGACCATTTGAATGTGCTTCTGTGGCGATTTCTATTCAAACTGTTTGCATGCTTGAAGAGCTTTCATCAATGCCTTGTAACAATGGTTCCCAACATTTTTGCACTTGTGACCCCCCTTACCAAATACCAGAAAACCACAGGACTCCCTATCATCAGCAATTGGATTTTATTTTATTTTCTGTGATGGAGAGGGAAAGAAACATCTAACAAAAATTGCATCATTATTAGCAAACTAAAAAAAAAAAAATGTAACTGATGAGTTGAGATGAATTTCATCCCAAGCCACTTCTAGCAAGTCTATGTGACTCCCCTGCCAAGGTTGGAAAGTTCTGCCTTAGGATTTCACCCTCAGTTTCACCTGCTAACATGATCAATAAAAACTTTACCCTATTCAGGAACATTGCAACAGTGCACAGCCACCAATGTCAACCACGTTTTACCCATGCCCTCAAAATATTGAACAGTCAGTCCTGCCTACCAACTTTTATCCATGCCTTTTGCTGATACCTCTGACATTTCTGTCCTATTTTTATGCTTTGCTGTCAAATGTCTAGTCCTTAACATCCTATGTGTCTAGTCCTTAACATCCCATGTGTCTACTCCCTGACATCCTATGTCTACTCCCTGACATCCCATATCTACTTCCTGACATCTACTCCCTGACATCCCATATCTACTCCATGACATCCCATATCCACTCCCTGACATCCCATGTCTACTTCCTGACACCCCATGTCTACATCCTGACTCCCCCTGGCTACTACCTGACATCCTGTGTCTACTTCCTGACATGCCATGTCTACTCCGTGACACCCCATGTCTTCTCCCTGGAATCCCATGTCTACTCTCTGACATCCCATGTATACTCCCTGACATCCCATGTTTGCATCCTGACATCCCATGTCTACTCTCTGACATCCCATGTCTACTCCCTGACATGCCATGTCTATTTCATGACATCTCATGTCTACTTCCTGACATCCCGTGTCCACTTTCTCACATCCCATGTCTACTTCCTGACATGTGTAGCCATAGCGTGTCCACTCAGACTTACCTCTAAGATGCCCCTGACAGACTGCGCGGGATTTGTGGGTTGATGCCCCTGGGCACAGATCTTCTGGATGATGCCATCCTTGACCCACTCAGGCTGCTCGGACGAGATCAGGCTACGCAAGATCTGGTCCATACTCTCCTCATGCTGTAGATAAGACAAGAATGAAGGAATTGAGTCACTCAGTCATTAAAAGAAGGAAAAGAATAAGAGTCATTAAGTCATTACAAGAAGGAAAAGAAAAGGGTCACTGACTCATCGCATGAATGAAAAGAATAGAGTCATTGACGCAGCGGCTCTGTGATTTGGCGTCTGCTTATGGAGAAAACGGGTCGGGATCGACTCGTGGGTCCTGCATCGGGGGATGGAAGGACATGAAGAGCAAAAACCCGCATTTTTTCAATGACACAACGGTCCCCTGGCTTCCGGTGGGTAGGAAAGCCCGACGTCTAGCCTTCTTGGATATGGGCAAATATATTTCGGAGGTCCCATGTGTATGTTACATACGTTAAAGAACCCTTGACAGTTCAAAATCGATGAAAGAGTGTCTGCATGCCGCTGTCCGTGCAAAATTTCCAAATTCTAAATTTCTACCCACAAAATTTCTCAGCAAAAATTGGCAACTTCTAAAAGCTGAGAAAATCCTACTTTCTTTGGATTGAAAGGCTTAAGAAAAACAAACAAGAGTCATTGAAAGAAAGAAAATACTGGAGTTACTGAGTTATCTAGTGAAAAGTAAACAGCCACTCAGTCATGACGGAAAGAGAAGGAGTAAAGTCAATGAATCAAGAAGGGAAGGAATGGACTCATTGAGTCATTACAGAAGGGAGTCCCTGAGTCTGGCTGGCTACAGGCCAATTGAAAATAGACTCTTTATTCGTCTGGACGGCCCTCTTGGTCTCCATCTATTAAAATTTGATTCACAAAACACTGACTCAGCCTCTGTAATGCACACTTTCGTGTAGAGTGAGTCACAGTAAAACAGGCTTTGGTATGGAAGATGTGTGGAGAAGAAGAGATAGCATGTATGTGTGTGTGTGTGTGTGTGAGAGAGAGAGAGAGAGAGAGAGAGAGAGAGAGACAAAGAGCAAAAAAAAAAAACAACAAAACATAGGAGATCTATACCCAATGGAAAACACACACACACACACACACACACACACACACACACACACACACACACATACAGAACTACTTTTATAATGCGTACAGAATCTTGCAATATAACAGGTCTATCATTCTGTCTGGAAGGAGAAACGGGGAAAGAGAGAGAGAGAGAAAGTGTGTGTGAGAGAGAGAGGAGAAAAAGAGAGAGAGAGGGGAGAAAAAGAGAGAGAGAGAGAGAACGAGAAAGTGGGAGAAAGAGAGAGACAGGGAGAAAGAAACAATGTGACAAAAAGAGAAGGAATGGTGGAACAGAGGTGAGTCCATACAGAGAGGAAGCCTTCGCTTTAAAGCCTGAAAGCATCCACTTTTATATGTGTCCGTTCTGGGGTCTTGGTATGTATAGATCTAGACTGTGTTTACTTTCAATTCATAGATGAGAAAAGGGGATAATTTAAGGTGGGAGGGGGGGGGGGAAGGAGAGAAGGTTGTGAATGTATTGACAGTGAAGCAACAAATGATGTTTCTTTACATTGACAAACCAGACCAAGAACGGGCCATTTGACATCACATTAGCCAACCCAAACCAGACCTAGCCAAAACTACCTAAAGCTTAACAAACTGCCAGCACTGTGATTGACGTTCAGAGCTCCCTATTTATATTCCTACTTAATAGCATTAACTTTTGAATCATAGATACAATTCAAATAGCTCGATTATGCTCGAAGCCTCATTTGATGTTTTCACAGGCAAAACACAAATGTAACGAATGATCATCTGAAAGGCATCGCGTGCTGGAAGGTACGTTTTAAATACGCTTTTCAGGCACCTGCTAACGGCTAGGTTGTTTAGAAAATATAACATACATTAACATGGACATCACAACTGCGTAGAACTTCATACAAGTAACGTGTCATATGTGCCATCTTATCTAGTAACATATGCAAATATTAAGTATCACGTGTGGGTCTCACTGGCTCTTATCTACCCAGTATAGAAAATGGCAGGCAACTGCGCCACGACCTGATTCATAACGACTGCCACATTATCCACCCCCCTCTCCCCTCAACCCCCCCTCTTGATAAACCGCTTATATCAACTAAACCTTATCAACCGTATTCAACTGGTCTTCTCGAGTCAACAACCTGCTGAGTATGTCGAGAGTGATGCAGAGGGCTAGTCAAAAGATATCATAACTATTTTTACATGCTGCACTACCTGTCATGGTGTTCTGTTCAAGATGAACCGAAAACGAATAGGCTGCACTAGACAAGTTGCACTAAAGGCCAAGACATTATTTTGTGTTTTAACCGAAACCTACGGTTTTAATGGATAAACTACAGTCAGCAAAACCCGCAAAGCTTTCAGTAGCTTGGGTGTTTAAGTGCAAGGCACAGGGGATGGTAAAAACTAAAAGAAGTGAAGACAAGCCTAGAAAAAAGATGGATCTGAGTGCAAATTGATGGGCGCCTCCTTTCACAAATCTCAAACATTAGCAGGGGATCACTATCGAAGGCGGGGTTTAATTGTAAACATCATAAGTGAATTCTCTCAAAAGTCATATGATGATACAACAGGAAACAAAATAATAATAATAATAATAAAACTCTTCTTAGACAATGGAAGAATATATATAACACAAATAATGGAGTAGGACTCGGCCACGCTAAGAGATATATCGCAAACAACATTACCGTCACATAAATGTGTGCTTAATGGTAGATCAAACGCCGATTTTACGCCAAAGTACTGAGCTGTGCCAAGCTCCGATTGCTCTACGGGTGACGACAGCGCCGTCATTGTGCTGTTACGCTCTGTGCATCAACTGTAGTGACATTGTTGGTGTCAAGCGTGAAAATTTATAGTTGACAGTCATCCGCAAAAACTGCCCTAGATTTGTGTCTGTGGTATGAACGGATGGAGCGTAAGAAGCCATTCAGATGGAACGTTCACCACAGTTATGGTGATTAACATCTTTGTTGTAATGACAATCATTGGAGTAGTGCAGAACAATTGATGGTAATTGGTGACAGGTTGACACATCGATAGATACTCTATATACCAACCTACTGCCGTGGGAGTTGGCGTGACTATCCCCATCTTAGGACAAACGACAAACTACTTTCACACTGAACTCAATGACTCTCAGTAGCTATTATATCCCCCATACCCGGACCAAATATAAGCCACCAAACCAGTTTCAACAACAAAATTTTGGTCAAGATGTTGGAGGGACAGACCGAATAAGGTTAAGTAAGTTATTCTATTAGATCAAAAAGCGTTTTCCAAAATCACCATTATCAACCAATGCTATACAGCATAGGATAGAAGAGGCCGCGGCAGTCACTCATATAATGGCTGGCCATGAGCTTGTCTATCCCATGTTTTATTCCGAGCTGGTAACTAATTCCTTTCCAGATCTACCTGAATGTGAAACGATATACAGCTGGAGAATATAATTTTTACATATATATATATTTTTTTTTTTACGAGCTTTACGGACTTTTCAAAATGACTCGGTCAGAATAAAGACGTGTGGCATACAGAATTTCTGACGAGATACAAAAAGGCATTGAACGTCACTCAATACAGTGAATAATAGTGGTTGAAAAATGTGCAATGCAGAAGACGACTTCACAAGAAATGCTGAACTCGTCGCAAAACACGCATTCTGAGTAATGACATCTTGACATTTTGAGAGTAGGAAAAACCCAACATGCTCTACGAAAGCAGAGGAGATGAAACCAGACATATTGGACAAAAACCGATTGGAATTCGAGGGTCGATGACTTCACTTGTGTTCGTCATTTGACAGACATTCTGTAAAGAAATAAACAGTCCGAGCTAAGGAATTGAGATGGCAGGCTCTAGAGATCGACAGGGATAAGAGTGACCAGAGCTGAAATGAAGGGACTTTGAAAGCACAGCAGGCCCGGTACCCAAATTATCTACTTCTAAAAGCTGCGAAGGTTAAAGGTTGATAGTTCACGTGTGATAACTCCTATTTCAGGGAAACATCCTTTCAGCTCGGATGTCAGGCGTTCATGACCGTGAATTGAAAATAGACAGGTTCGGTTCGGTTATCTGTCTATAAAGTTCACGTCTCTCGCAGCCTCTTGATGCGCTATCGCGTTTGGTATCTTGTCTCACTGCATGGGACGACCAAGATCTCTCACACCTTACCCTCAAATTCACCTCAACCCTCCCCCCCCCCCCCCCCTCTCCTCTCTTTCCACGCCCCATGAACTGTCTGTAATGTATGAGGTCCTGCAGGTGACCGCGGCCGACCGGAGAGGGACAGGGAGGGAGGGGGAGACAAGAGGAACTAGATATAGTTAACATTAAATCTGTTGTATGTGGGTAGGCGGCTGACACTCTGGACTGATCTCCAGAAATACGAATACTCTAATCGTCCGAAAGGAGACATAACTTGACCAGCGTATCGTAAAGTTGTCTTAAATGTTCGTAATCGAATTCGTACAGATTGGCCTCAACATCAGTGTTCAGTAATACCCCCCCCCCCCCAAAAAAAAGGCGTTGGGGACCAGGAAGACAAGAAAAGGGGGGGGGGGGGGTTGTAAGGCATGAAGTGTGTAGTCAAATTTTGAAGCAAACGTTTAACAGTTCTTGGTTTTATGATCATGCTATACACAGACTCGTGTGTCTGATGTATCTTTGCTGCCCTGGTGTATCTTGGACATGTAACATGCGCAATGTTATTGCACACCGAGGCATTAACGTAATTATTGCATATTTAGTTTTCATAGGCAATCAACCGCCAAATTATCGATATTTTGACCATTTTAGTTAGACTAAGCGAGGGCGTTGCATAGTTAGACATAGAGGTGAAGATCACATAGAAAAATCTTCCATGACCCCTTGCCCTATTGGACAACTTTCACTTTCACATCGAGATACCCGTGCACAAATTACTGATACTGACAACTGAGGGGCCAAATAGTCACATGCCATACAAGAGGAGGCAAGGCACGGTGTTATAAAAAGCTCGCAACACTTCCACTTTTCAGATTTCACTATGATTCAAATGTTTTTTGCACCGTAACTCGCATTTTTGAAGTCAAGGACTGAGGAGAAGAGGTGCCTTACGCAAGAACGGAGACATTCACTAAAATTTCTGAACTAGCTTCGTCTAACATAGTGTCAGCTTTGATATGGTAATCCAGTTGTGCTGGGTAAATCATACTTCAATATATTATTTTACGTCTGATGGTCTGTGCCAAGTTCTGTAGACATCTTGTATGTCGAACAAACAAATTGTGTACAAAGCAGACGCTCTTATCGCTGTGGAATCATGGGATAGAGCGACCACCCCTGTCAGCAAAGGCGGTGAAAGAGCACAAAGAGAAAGGGCGGGAGAGGTGAGGTTGAGGGGGGGGGGGGGGGGGGTCCGCAAAGGAGGTCAACAAAGATGTAAAAAGCTGGCTTGACCCTAAAAATATCAAAGAAAACTGCGGGTATACCACTCTTTGTATAGAGTTTTGCTGATTCTCACAGAGCAATGAAGGCCGGGGACAGTTAGAGAACGTTAGGGGGGCTTCATCTTCAATGGCGTTACTACGACATCGGCAGAAGTCAAAGGATAGGTGAAGAGGAAGAAAATGTGGAAGAGAGAGAAGATAAAGAAGAGATGATGAACATTTGGCTAGGGTTACTAATTCATTTCATTAACTCAATTCAAAATTCTTCGTATTGTTTTTCAACTTTTTTGGTGTATTTGATTAGTT
>JBCEWB010104361.1:0-12026 GCA_039654565.1 Peronia peronii | reverse complement strand
TGTGTGTGTGTGTGTGTGTGTGTGTGTGTGTGTGTGTGTGTGTGTGTGTGTGTGTGTGTGTGTGTGTGTTGGGGGGGGATACAAAGTCTCATTACTCATTCAACGAGGATGGTTTTTAACCAGCGCTATTACATTCATTTGCTAAATACAGCAGGTGTTGAACAACAATGGTAAAGATGGAGAAAATAACACTTCTGGGCTCTTTGCTTGCAATATGCATGCACATCATGAACAATTCTGAAAAAGTCATGGTTATAGACAATGTTTTCTTCTGATAGTAATGAGCTTATAATAATTGTAGGTGTTTCTCTCTCTTTTTTAAATCACTTTTTCAAATGATAAGAAGACTTCATTACACTGTTTGATCAGAATCTCTTGCGTCTGGCAAAAGGTAATAACAGGGCTGGTCAAAAACAGTTCGTGTACAAGTCAATATTTCACTCAGAATTTAGACTTTCATCAGAAAAAGAAAAAGCTTTTTCTAAACCAGCTACCAACAGTGAGGGTCAAAGAATCTTTCTGTAATGGCATTCCATTTACAGAAGCAAGATCATCTTTCCTCTCTCTTCGTAAATATTTCTGTAATGGTTTGTGCAATAATCCCGCATAACAACAGAAAAATTTAAGGTTGGGGTATACCAACATGTCCATGGCTCCATTTCAGTAATTGACCCTATTCTCGCCAAAATGACTGACAAAATACAGTCTGAGTTTTCCAGTATAGCGCATTAAAAATCTTTGATAAACATTACATCATTCCTTTCATGACAAACCAGCTGTGTAGATGTTTTAACCCAGAAAAATTCACATATTTTAAACTGGCTGGTGATGAGGCTGACAGCTGCATAAAGGGTGAAAAATATGGGACACAGATCGGGCCAGACGTCGCGGTATGACAGTGTCAATACTATTCAGGAGCATCCAGGTTGACAGTGGCAAGGGTAAACATACTCAGTCCAACTGTACTGCAATGGCCCGTTAAAGTAAGTTTTTTTTAAGGACCTTTAAAAGTCGGCTCACGAATTAAGACATATTAGATGGAGTGTGTATGAATGGAGAGAACGGAAAAGGTGGAGAAGGGAGGGGGGGAGGGGTTAAACAGATTGGCCCTTGAAGAAAACAAAAACTAGTCTTAAATTTCTTTAGTTTCTTTTCAAAGGGAGGACAGGATGGAGTGTCAGCCATTTGGCACTGGAGATAACTCGTCAGTCTGACTGCACCTGCTCAAACAGACCACAGACAGAACATCTGACGGGAGTGGCGTGGAACTAAAGATCTTTCTTTTTTTTTTTTTTTATTCTTTCTATTTAATAGGATTTCAAATCGGCATTAAAAGTTGAGGTATGGACGATGGACAAAAAAGTATGGAAAAGACGAGAGAGAGAGAGTGAGAGAGAGAGAGGGATGGAGAGAGAGAAGGGGGAAGAGAGAGACAGAGAGAATGAATGAGAACTGAACTTCAGAGGATGAGATGCTGAAAGGAATGTTTAATTTAGCAGACAAGATAACGGGGAGTTAGAATTTATCAAGAAAAGTATAAAAAGTGAAAGAAATAATGATAATAATTATAATAACAAACAAAAAACAAAACAAACAAAAAATACGATGAAAGAGGAATAATTATGACATCCTGCACATACTGAAAACAAACGCGACGAACAACTAGATGGTCTTAAAGGATGACGTCGTTAACTTCATGATTTTTATAACAAAAAAAAACAAAAAACTTCTAAAAAATCTTCCATATAAGGTCATTCACATCAAGTAACCCACAGTGAGCAACCAGATGGCATTAAAATTTGTCATTTCTATCGCTGATTCAGCTATGGATTTATGTGGCTCGTAGTCAACGACCTGTGACCTCTACAATAACAGTCTATGACGGTAGATCTAGGAATGCGGATTTGTGGAGCTTTGTAGGCTACAATAAAACCACATTATGTTATCTATAATTGCCCATCCTGATGCTTTATTGTTACGGCCAAGAAAACAATGATGCGTCTGGGATTTTTAACGACGCCAAATAAAAATGTACCACAAAGGTCGATGAGGGTCAGAGGTAAAAAAAAAAAAATCATAGACTCAGAGATGTTCAACGAGAGGAATAAAGTGAGAGAGAAGCTCTGTATCCCTGTGACGGTTAGGGTTATACGCCTTTCAACTGCCTGCCAGATGATGTCACTTTTTAAATACTTAACTACCGATGACAACAAAACTGAGTTATTGAAAAAAATAATAAATAAATGGGGATTAGAAATCAGGATGGGAGATGCAGAAGTGAAGGGCTGAATTTTAAATTTTCCACAATAAAGGATGGCGAGGGATTAATAAGCTATCGCAAAAGAGATAATGAAGGGGTTATGAATTTACACCACACACACACACACACACACACACACACACAAAACTGATTATAGATCAATAAATTCACCACAGAGAAGGTGATGAGGAATCAATAAATTTGATCAATAAGACTTTTTTTTCGGGGGGAGGGGGGTTCTTAAGCCTTTCAATCCTAGGAAAGCAGGACTATCTCGGCTTTTTAAGAGGTTGGCTGTTTTTGCTGAAAATTTTTGTGGGCAGAAATTTGGAATTTGGAAATTTTGCCTGGACAACGGCAGGCAACCTACTCTTTCATCGATTTCGAACTGCCAAGACTTCTTTAACGTGCGTAGCGTACACACGGGACCTCCGAAATATATTCGCCCTTATCCGAGAAGACTAGACGTCGGGCTTCCCTACCCACAGGAAGCCAGGAGACCGTTGAGTCACTGAAAAAATGCAGGTTTTCGATCTTCGTGTCCTACCATTGATCAATAAATTTATTAGTGTCCAAGTTTAAAAACGCATAAAAGAGGAGAAAGGCTCAATCTTGATGTGCCGGGAGAGTTAAAGCAAACTTATGCAACTGTTTTTTACATTAGCATGCAGTGGACATTCATTTGCGAATTAAAAAGACGGTTAAACGTGTTGAATAATCGAGCAAATATCCGTGGGAAGAGGAGCGGGATCGGCCGGTTTACTGATAGATGACCGTATATGATAAAGAAAAAGGCAGATATGAGTAAGCCTAGGGGGAAAAAAAAAAAAACCTACACACTCGACATGGTCGGATACGGACTATGCAGAACAGGAGAAGAAAAGGAGGGGTGGCAGATAAAAAGAGATTAGTGGGAAAAAAGGATTGTTACGTATGATTGATTTTGTTTGGGACCACGCAGAATCATTATGAGATCTAGAAAAACAAAACTTTCTCAGCGGCAGCGCAGTGACAAATCCTTAAGAAATCGTAATAGATCTAATACAGTTCTGACGTCACCGTCAGTGAATGTTCTTTGGGTGTGCCTAAGTTGTGAGCCTGTTGTTGGATGGAAGACTGACTTCTACCTTCTACCGTCATGTCAGATCCGGTATAAAAAGGAGGAGAAGGAGCGGGGGAGTGGGGAGGTTATAACTGCGCCTTGTTTACCCTTAAACAAGACTGTTGAAAGCTTTGCTCTCGGGCCTACTTTTCAGTTCTCTCTTCCCGTTTCATGTCTCACCTCTCATTATTCCCTCCCTCCACCCCCACCCCACCCCCCCCCCACACACACACTTTTCTCGCTGCCTGTATTTCTCTTCAACTCTGACTCTCTCTCTGTATTTAACTTTCGGTCCTTCTTCAATCTGTCTTTCACTCCATCTCTCTTTTTCCCATTCTCTCTCTCCCCTCCCTTTTCTCATCTCTTTCTGGCCCTGTTTTCTCCCAGTCTCTCTTCCTCCTTCTGTCTGTTCTTACCTCTCTCTCTCCCGCTCTCTTTTTTTTTTTGTCTCCATCTCTTCTTCTCCCCGTCTCCCATTTTCCTTTATCGCTGTATCCCCTCTCTTTCTCTTCGGCTTTCTCTTTCTCTTTCCCTGCCTCTCTTCCTACCTACCACTCTCCTTCTCTGTCTCTATATACCTCCTTCTTTGTCTCTGTCTCTTCCTTTCTCTGTCTCACCTTTTCCCCATATCCATTCCTTTCTCTCTCCCATATCTGTTCCCATCTCTCTTCCTTTCTCTTTCTCAGTCTATCCCCATATCTCTTCCAATGAGCAAAATCTGCCCCGTTGCTCCAGTCAGTAACCGCATCACATTTTCAGATCTTATATTCACTCTCCATCTGCCCCTGCACCCCTCCGCCACAGTCCTGCTCAAATAGCCCCCAGTTAAACACTTGTTACTGCTGAAATATAAAATCATAACCATAAGGACGACAATACTCTTATTTTCTGAAGAGGCCATAAATATAATATTTAAACACCAAAAACAAAACAAAAAGAAAACAAAACAAACTAGATCTATTTTACAATTTCGCGCATCTCTTACCAACAATACTTGATATCAAATTTGCGAGACTGATTTACTGCATTTTTCTTTTTACAGCTTCAAATAAAAAACAAAAATACGAATAACAAAAATTTTTTAAAAATATTTTATTTTAAAATTGCATTGACGATAGCTTGTATATCCGTGCCCTGTCAAGACTACAGCGTAGACTCAAGATGCTAAATAGCTTGTTCTTTAATGGTTACACCCAGGCCTGTCAAAGACTTTAGAAGTTATTATGCAACATGCTTGCAACAGAAGAGATTCACAAGATAACGTCAGTGGAAGTGGAAATAAGCCCAGTAGAGCAGTGGTCTAGGAAGTAATCACACAAGTGATATCTAATTAACTCGTTGACCCCCAAGACTACATTTAGTACAATTTAAAGAATGATTTTAATATTTGTGCCAACACAGCTATGGTTAGGAAATCATTACATCACTTATGGGGTTGGTAAAGTAACAATTAATTAATTTTTGGAGCTATTACATCTATCCCAATGTGTATGTGCACACGTAGGTATCTCTATAATGTTTGTGCGCATCAAGTATGTAGGCATGCATGCATACGGGAATGGATGGATGGATGGATGGATGGATGGATGGATGGATGGATGGACGGGAATGGATGGATGGATGGATGGATGGATGGATGGATGGATGGATGGATGGATGGATGGATAGATGGATGGACGGACGGACGGACGGACGGACCGACGGATGGATGGATGGATGGATGGACGGATAGATGGATGGATGGATCGAAAAAGTAGCAAATGTATGCTTGTATTGTACTCTTTATATCTTATATTTGAATTTTTTTATACCCCATGTATTTCATTAAGGATAAATAAATTCGAATTCGTATTAAATTCTTAACGTTGATGACATATAAATCTATTAACTCAGCATTCAATTTCATAAGTGGCAGGACAAACTTAATAAACTCTAAAAAGACAGAAAGAGCATGTTTTTTCACACAAGTATTGTAAAGAAGGGAAAACTAACATCCAGTTTTACTATCTGAAAAATGCGGATTTATAAATTTTGCATGAGCCTTATATGACCCAATCAAAAAAAAAAAAAAAGAGAGAGAAAATGTTCATTAATGATGAATTTCACAGATCGTTCCGTTTTGCATGTGTCAAAGAAAGTTCGCCGCAAGTCAAAGAGGTCATCCTGATATCAATACTGCTTGCTTCAACGTTTGTCCGGAGTTAATTTAATTACTCAAGTAACCATTTGAATGTTAAGTTATCAGCATTCAATTAAAGGACATTGAATTAAGCCGAAAGACACAGCGGAATGAACGACTCGCTGGCAGTAAGAGGGTTAAAAATTGCCCCCTAAATTACGGCTCTTTAATGTTCATAACGTGACTCATATGGAAAATCCAAGTCCCGAAACAAGTTGAACCAGTTCATGAGACAAAGCTGTCTTTGATATGAACGTTGGATATAGGAGGAAATAGGACAGAAAGTTTATTGTCGTAGGACCATCAAAACAGTTCACTGGACAACTAAGTCCAATGAAATGTGTTTAATGATCAATGTCAGCTATGCATTCAATTTAATATTCTCTCTCCCTCTTCCTGTCTCTCTCCTTTGCTTTTTTCCTCTTCATCCTCTGTCTGTCTGTCTGTCTCTCTCTGTGTCTTTCTCTCTCTATTTCACGCTCTCATAAACACTCTCCCTGTCCTTCCCACTCTCTCTCCTTCTCTTTTTCTCTCGCGCACTTTTTATCTAACTCCCACTTCTCGCCATCATGTTCTCCCTTCCTCCTCTTACACCCGACCCAAAAATTGACCCACTGTTTCATTAAGGATGTAATTTAATGCCGACATTAACGATATACAAATGACTACATGTATATGTCGCTTTCGAGGTGTGGTCCCTGGAAAACTTATTTTATTGTATCACCTCTTTTTAACTGTCTAAAACTCTCAGTAAATTGGCGATATAACCCAATAACTTGACCCACAGGGACAGATAGTTTTTCTATGCTGTGACAAACGTCTTTTCCTTGCTTTGAAAACTTCTGTTTGGAGCAAACAAGTATTAAGTTTTGCGATTTCTCTCCTAACAAATCCTCACTAAAAGGCAGTATTTAGACGCTGAAATGGTGCAGTGGGTTGTCTTTTCATTTTGTGCTGAAAAGTTAAAATTGAATTCTAAGGAAATAATTAAAAGTGTAACTAAAACGGCCTCTAGTCAAATTACGTCACGTCACGGCACCATTGTCATCCGACTATAATAATGAGTCTTCTCTTTGTATAAACTGCTTTCCGCATTGTTCGCATCCTGTAATCTCGAAAGACCATGGCATTACGCTGTGCAGAGCTGTGCGGGTATTCTTCCCTTTGCCTTTGATGCCAGTCTGTAGGACAAACGGCTCCTCATACTATAGTGGGAATGTCCTTGCCTCACAGCCTGGCACCAGTCCAGGTGTTCACAGGCCATGAATTCCAATCAATGTATCTTCACAGTGAATGATCCACCTTAGATAGTATGACAGGCATGTACTCAAATGAAAGGTGAAGACGAGAGAAATTAGTTCAGAGATCTTTTTCTTGGTATACTATCAACAGGCTTTGAATGTTTCCAAAAAGGATGGGAATCCCTGCCCCCAAAAAGTAATGGACTGTTACCTGAAACTGTTGTATTGTTACTAGAATAGTCAAAGGCTTAAAGATTGTTGATAATTTTATTGTGCGGTTACTCTTTACAGCTGAGGTAATATATGACATACGACATTTACGTTCAAGAAGCCCTGAACTTCGTCATCGTTATCATAATGATCTGTTATTCCATCACGTTTGTAGGCCACAGATTATTCCACTCAAACAAATCTTGAAATCAAGTTACCATTTCCTTTTATAAGTAACCTCTGCCTATAACATCATTGCTCAAAATCTCTTCCATGACATGTGTAGCCTGTTTTTTAGCGTTCTTCCCAATGGATTCCAGTCTGTCTGGTGGAGCATATTACATGTACTAAATTAAGTGTATAGCCTATCTAGTACCTTCTCCTAATGCCAATTTTTGCAGGTATGGTTCTGAATATAACCTTCGACTCAAAACCATTTGACACATGAGACCGAAGACTATAAGTCAAGAAAATACATTTTGAGAAATTAAAAGTTCTAATTACTATAAATATTCTATGTCCATGCACTCTATTTCTCACAAAGACAGAAGAGGGTTCAATTCATTCAACTATGATATTCAGTGCTGAAACATTGCTAGATGGGCATCGTGGTCCAAGTACAAAGTATTTTTTCGTTCACAGTGCATTTAAATAACTGGAAAAATTGCTCTCGTTACGACCTTGGGGTCTCAAAACCACAACTTTGTAAGATGTCTCGGCAAGTATTTCGCAGTCATTTATTTTCTTCGACATTAGGGAAGTCGCAGTGCAAAGAAAAAAGTCGTTTAACTAATATAGACCACAATCTTATCTAGGCTTCATCGTCTATTTTAGCCACTTTTCATGTTTATGCAAAAAAAGTAAAAAGTATCAGTATGTTCCCCAAACGAGAAGTCTCATAATAAAATCATATACTAATCAATTACCAAATTACGTCAATTCAAAATCATTAGTTCTTTTCACTGAAAAGATTTTTCACAAAATATTATTTTCTTTTTCTTTTTTTTTCTTTCTTTCTTTTTTCTTTCTTTCTTTCTTCTTCTTTTTCTTCTTCTTTTTCTTCTCCTTTTTCTTCTTTTTCTTCTTAAAAAATTTGTTTGATAATTCATTATTTATTTTCATTGATTGATTGATTAGCTCTGCAGTTTTGCCACACTTACATTGCATTGGAACAAAAGCTCAGCTTGTTTTTGTTGTTGTTGTTGCTGTTTTAATTTAACTTGGAAATGCTGTGACTTTTCTCCCTGAAGTGTAATCTGATACCACAGAACCGGTGTATATTTGCTCCCCATGTCCTGTAAAGAATATCTATGCTGATCGTAATGCTCACACGAGTCATTTTTTTTTTTTTTGCCACAGTGATTTCAGGTCATAAGCTGAACACTTTGAATCTTTACAACCTTGCCAACAAACAAAACTTTGCAATTTTTGAAATAAAACATATGTGTGCGGTTATTATTACTTTGAAATAAAGCATTTTTTTCCTTTTCTTTTTCTTAAAATACAAAACGAATATGAGAATATGAGCATAATGATATATTCAGCACTTTTCCGCTCCCTCCCGGCTTCCTTCGTTCTTTTTTCATCTCAATCTGTTTTTATCAACATTTAGATAGTGATTTTATCTTTTACGTCATAGAAAATGACTCCAAATACCTTGGTCGCCTCGGGGTACCGGACTAAAAATATAAAAATAAATACGAGGGTATAAACCGTTACTACCAAGACTGTGCTATGTACTACATAATTAAGTCTACATCAAATAAATGAATAATATCCACGGGTGTATCCATAATTTTAACGTCTTGACGGCCAGATTAAACACTTTAACCTCACCTTATCAGGAATATAGACCTTCTCCTTTCCCCCTTCTTCCCCTGTAACGAATCATGATCGTGCATGCGGGGTATACTCGAGTGTATGTTGTGAGCGATGTTCAGTTGATCGTAATTGTGTGCTGGTCCCATACAAGTGCGTGGTGTGCAGCGAAGGTCGTGGTTAGACGTGGTTATTCGAGAAGGGTCCAGCGAGTACATGAAGTAGGTCACGTGTAACAGTGTCAGTACATTCGACATAGTTTTACAGGGAGAATGTTCGGCTCGAGCTAACGTATATATGACCTATTGCCAAAAAAGGACTGTTGAAATCTATCATGACAATTTCCACTGTATGGTGACACATTCAACGGACTGTATCTTCAAAAAGCTACAATAAATTTGTAATTGCTCAATAATTTATCAAACATAGCCCCACTGCATTGAGTTTACTTTTTCAGTATATTTCTTGTTAAATAAAGAAAAAATAATAGTGCAGAATCTGCTTCCCGCTTTCTCAGTCTGATGTCACTTTCATACAATAATTTGACAGGAAATCAAGATTCGAAAAACAAAGTCGTTAACCTTAGCGTATCAGCGCTTTTTCCACTGCTTTAAAAACTCCCATACAATGGACAGGTCTTTGTCGAACACTAAAAAGAAATATAGGAACTTATTTGAATAAAGATACTACATATCCTCATTACGTGAGATTTGCCATGAGTTTGACAGGAAAATGTATGTTAAGTTAAACGTTTTTTAAATGCATAGCATGTTCATCAGATTTGCGTTGAAGTAAATTTGACCAAAAAATAAAGAACTTAAGCATGTCCTATAGCATTTGAAGTGAAAACCCAATATTCACTTGCTTTCTGTCATATTTTATTATCCTACTCTTCAATGCCCTATTTCATGATAGATTTTTTCAGTTAATTTACACTATGATTTTACAATTCAATTGTCTAAAAAAAATAGTTTTTTTGCAACCAATTGCTCTGAAAGTTTGCGTGCTCATAACTACGTCATTCATATATATGCTAAATTCACTACATTGATTAGAAAGATCTGCAAAGTGCTTATTTTTCTTACTTGTATCACATGACCTATGGGATTTTCTCTTATTTGGCAATGGGTCATATATATATAAAGGCTCGGCCGGAGGAGAGGAGGAGAAGTGGACTGCAGTGAGAGAAGAAATAGAATGCAGTGAGAGCTGTGTGCATCAGAGTTAGACAGCTGCCCTGAAGTTTGTATTGTTATCAAGCACCTGTAATAAATTCTGCATCATTTCAACGTTGAGGACTCCTGTTCTTATTTCTCCATTACTGTGTGCGTCTCGTCCGCATTCACCGCCTTCTCGCCACTTACAACGTCACGACTAACACTCATCCAACATCCAGAAAGTTCGTGACATCCCCCTTCTCCCTTTTTACAAAAAAATTATAAATTAATAATAACAATAATAATAATAATAATGATATTAATAAAATAATCTAAGGCACCAGGAAGGTCAGAATATTCTTGCTAAAATTTATAGAAGTATATGTAAAGTAAGCCCTAGTTCTGGCCGGCTTGACGTGATTTCGGAGCTGATATTTATTATATCTGAACTTTACAACACATAACAATATGCTCATGATCTTCCTTTATAACCTTCCTGTTCAACAAAAGTAGACTATGTTTTACGACAGCAATATCGGCAGAGGATGCAATTGTTTCAGACAAGACGTTCACTTTTTAAGTCAAGACAAAGACATACCTATTAAGTGTTTTAGCTACTTTTCCCCCCTGTCACCTCCCCAACCACACCCCTGGGGGTTGAAAGGCTAACAAACAACGTAGTGTCACCTCCACTCTACTTGAGAACACTTTCTTTCTCAATGATAAAAACTTTTAAACATTCAAAAGTCACGAGGCATGTCGAGATTTAATAGTCATAAATTTCTTTTTATTACCAGCCTGACGTGACTAACTTTTAGTGCTTGAAAGCGATACGCCCATGTATTTTTTTTCTTTTTCCAAAATTAATGTTATGTGCACGATGTTGATGCGTGAGAATGTTCTGATTATACAGCGTAAATCAGGAAAATGAAAAGTTTTGAAGATTTCAAAAACAGTTATCGCTACATTCAGTCACAGTAAATCATCTGGATTCTAATAAATAACACAATGTTTAGTTGCGTTTAGGCTGTTCACCCTTCAATTGCTCTCAATTTGCCGCTCCCTCCCTCCCCCCTCTTATTTTTCTTCCTTTTGTTCTCTCCTTCTTTCTTTTGTCTGTCTTCCTTTTTTCTTTCTGTCTGTCTGTCTCTCTCTGTCTTTATTTTTCCTTTCCTTCTTTTTTCATTCCTTATTCTTTCTTCCTTTCTTTTTCTATCTTTCTATTTTCTCAATTTGATTCTGCCATCCTTCTCTTTTTTCTTTCTTTCTCTCTTTTCTCATTCTTTCCTTTCTTTCTTTCCCACTTTCGTTCTTCCTTTGCTATCTATTCTGTTTCAAATAAAATCTAATCTATAATATGAAATACTGTGACAGTATTAGCTAGTGGCTAAAACGTTTTTATTCCATGAATGTTGAGTTCTGTTTTCATTAATCCAACAGTTTCAGTTGTATCGAGAATGTACTCTTGCGTACAGGGAACAGAACGCCGTCACATCTTTGCTTCTGTGATTCTGTTTGAGTCTGAACTAAATCTCTTATTACGGTTCAGAAGAATCTTTGTTGAATCGTGCATCATTAAGTAATGTTATTATCTAGAAAAACGAAGACAGAAAGGGCTGTACTTTTCATGCTCCAAAGAGGCTATAGATATGGTTAAAGTACATGCAATTTACTTGGTCAATAGACCCATGGCTGAACTGGACAGCTACATAATTTACTAAATGTTAAGAGAACTGGGAAATCTCAACAATTGAAGGGTATCTGCACCTTCCACAACATGGCATTGGATCGAAGGGGATCGCTGGATCTACAACAACGACAACAACAACAACAACAATAACAACAACAACAACAACAACATCAACAACAACAACAATAACAACAACAACAACAGCAACAACAACAACAACAACAATAAAAATACTTTTTTTAAAAAAGTGACCCCAAACAACTAAGGGATTGAGGAGAGGATGCAGAACGGGGATGTGGAGATTGAAGGGGGGGGGGGGGTGGAGGGGGGAGGAATTTAGTTTCTAAACACAAAACTTGACAAACCCCC
>JBCEWB010104350.1:0-12026 GCA_039654565.1 Peronia peronii | reverse complement strand
CCATGTGGCCTTTGATTTCTGTTCTTCTCTTCCGTTCAAGAGGATTTCATCTTTTGGCATGGAATTTCTCACTGTTCCATTAGGCAAAGTTTCCTTTACTTTGTGAAGGAGTGTCTGTTGAACTGTGCACACTTATTATGGCGATAATTTGACAAAACTGAGGCCGATAAACACCAAGTTTAAGTGACATGGTGAGAAATATCACAGTGCAACGAGGAGCCCCCACGAATAAACACGGGCGTCGCATGCAAGGATTCGCTTTACCTGTTGTCTAAATACGTGGTTCGCAGTTTGTGGGTTAAATATTATAACATGTGCTTCTGGGCAAAATGTGAGTTTTAGAACTAATTTATGACACTGTTTTCATTTTAAGGCTGTTGTCAGATACATATTTATTCAAAAACTTATGGTGACCTGAAGTTGGGTTTCTATGTTGATGACTATGTTGAAGCTGGAGAATTTTCTCTTCTGGAATTAAGGCAAAAGAAACAAAAGAAAATTCATGATGTGATCAGTATGGCTACATAAGAATAATTATTAAGTGCCAAGTCTTATATGAAATTAGGAATGCCTTCTTTGCCAAAGATCTTTTTTACAAATTAATTGTCAGAATGATACTATGATATCAGTATGTTTAATGTAACAGATAGCTATATGAGACAGAATGTAGAATGAACTTTTAACAGGGCTGTCAGAGTTCCGGGGATCTGCGAAAATCCGGGGCTTGCAGCGATCTGTGGTTCTGATGTGGCACTCATGATTTTGAAATCTCCAGTATTACTAAATTTACAGTATTTTCTCTGCTAACAAATATCCAGTACAGAACCGTTACCGGAGCAGGATTATTGCCAGATTGGATTTATGTTGGCCCTGATGAAAATGACTAATGAAATCATGGCACCACATGATAATAGATTACTCCTTTGGCATGTAAGAGAAATGCAAACCTGGCAGCTCGGCCCAAAAAGATCCCTAGCTACATCTGGGAACGCGTTTTTGAATCTCATCTTGTAGCCTACACGCTGATGGAAAGGAGTAGAAGATTGATGGATATTATAAATGTCATTAGTAATTACAATTTGGAGTGTTTTGAAAAACTTGTTTTAAAGAGTGCTTCTCTTGATTATTCTGTGATGGGCAAGTCCTGGTCCTTTGGCAGTGTTTGAGATCGGTAGATCTAGATTAGATCTAGGTCTAACTTTGGATTTTCTTTCGTGATTAGACATCTGTACGATCTCAGTGTGGCCTGTCAGTGCGATCGTTTAAATGATTTGGTGTTTTTACATCAACTAGATTTATGCTATTGCTAGTCAGTACTCTATTAGACTACAATTGAGATCTAGATCTAGTCTAGTTGTACTGTATTCGGTATACTTGTCTTGTGGGAGTATCGATTCTGCCAATCAATATTATTCATCACTGACATTAGTTTTGATTAGAATTTCTTTTATTGTTTTTCAGCATGACAAAGCATTCAGTTTGCTTTTGGATGTGATTAGGTTTTTGTGGGATGAAATGTGAGTTGTATGTATTATTCCATATGCCGGCCGACTAAGTTCAGGGGTTGGCTCAATTTTGCACTGACAGCCCTGTTATAATGAGTATGCTGTTGGACAATGTTGATCTTTCCAATTCTTCACCAGGTATTCTGAAGAACAAACACAGCCTACCCCAGGAGAATGACAAAGACCTACCAGACTTGGCAGAGATCAAGAGAGAAATCAGTGAAGAAGTGGACAGTAAACTCCACCCAGCATCGCCACAGTATCAGGGCCAGCCCCTGCGCTACCCTAGCATGCCGTCAGATCCCAACTTACCCCCTACCTCTCAAGAGTCGGGGGTTCCACACCAGCTTCGACCTTTGCCCCAGCCGGTGTCGACTAGTCTACCACCTGGACATCAGCTGGTTCATCAGTCGGATCCCAGTATGCCACCTCAGGTACACATTGCTCACCCCCACTTACATATGGAAGGTCCTCGGCCAGAAACTGCTCCGGCCCAGATTGTTATAGAACACCCGGGACCCCCAGGTGCACCCATACACATCACTCACCATCGGGTCTCAGCACCTGGACAGATGCATATAGAACACTCACTAGCTGGGCCCCCTCCTAGACAAGTGCTCATAGAACACCCAGCTCCGCAGACAATTCAAATTGAAAACCCAGGAGCCTCAGGACCTCCCCCTCATGTCTCTGCCGCCCTGCCAGCTCAGCCACCAGTCACTCAGGAAATATTCGAATTTGATGTCGGAGCTCAGCAGGTGCCGCAGCCTCCGCCACAGTTTCAGACTTTTGAACACATCACGGTCTCGCAGCCTAACCAACCCGAGCATTTGCTACCCCCAGGCTCGGCTGTGATTGTCTCTAGCACCCAGCATTTCCCCCAGTATTCCGTTGCCATATCCTCCGCAGCACCACCTCCTCCAGTCTCATTTGCACTGCAAACTTCTACCCCATTCTCCATGCCCAACCAGCCGATGTCACAACACTTACAGAGACTGCCAGAACCTCAGCACGTGAATGCACCCCCACCCCCACCACCCCCATCCTCATACAGCATTGGACTGCCCCCAGCCTCCTCACCACAGTTTCAAGCCCATTTCGGAGGCATGCAGCCCTCACATCCTCAGTCAATCCCAGGTCACATGTTTCAGCAAACCCAGCAGCCCCCGCCACCTCCACCTCCTCCTGCATCGCAGGCTCAATACCAACAACATCCTCAAGGCATTTCCTATTGGGTATCCCAAGCATAGTTTCATCTCTGCCAAGTCTATCTGAGAACTTTGTTACATCCTCAAGAATTTACTACTGGTATCCAAACAGATTAGTTTCTGTCAAATCTATCTTTAAATGAGAACTTCGTTATGTCTTCAAGGACTTTTCTCATTGAATATCCCAAGTGCAGACTAATCTCATTCAGGTTTGTGTACAAGTGAGAACTTTGTTACATCCTCAAAGAATTTTCTATTTGTCTCGCAGCCAGTCAAAATGAGACGTATGTTGATTTTTCATCATATCGGAACATTGGTATCATATGAAAGCTTATTTCATATCCTTTCAGGCAGTGAAAAAAGTTTTGAGCTAACTTTATTCTAGCCAGAGATATTGCAGTTTAAATAAACAAGGGGGACCCCCCCGCAATGACCGAAATTCTGAGAAAATTGAGTTTAAATGAGCAGTCGAACCCATAAATCTACATGCCTACCTCACAAAACCCCGATTTCAATGGAGAAATGTTTTATAAATGGAGGGTAAGAGCGATACTGTCTTGTTCAGAAATGAATGTACTTTTGACTTCTGCAATACAAAAAAATTCCATGTCTGACCCCTCATCACATTCAAAGCCCGATTTCTCGGTTCTAGCCCAGCGACTTACATCTCATTTCGACAGGCCGCGAGACATTTGTTATCCCAAGCCTAGTGTCTGCAATTGACTAGATTTGTTACATGGCTGAACACAGGGGTCTTTTTGGCCAGAAGGTGTTGAAGACAAGGATTTCTGATGTATTTTCCAAAAATCTTTGGAGAAAACTATTTAACCGATCTAAATGAAATTTCTACACAGAGAAATTCATAAGAAATTTAAGTATAGTTTTCTTTCGTTGTTGTTTTTTAAAAAATAAATTCCAGAAAAATTAAAAAACAGTTGATTGTGATGGACTCTACACTACTTTATGTTAAATATAATAAATTTTTGTCTTCATTTTTTTTTCATTAATTTTGTCATTAGATAATTTCTGAGAAATTAAATAGCAGTTGATTTTTAAGACATCCAGTAATGTTATGTTGAATTTTGCCTCAGATCCATCCCAACTGATGTAGAAAAGAGGTAAGAGGTACAGCTCTCAGTATACCTGTGTAATCACAGTGGTGAAAGGGATAGCAGCTGTGGTTTGAACAAGTGCAAATAGGGCATGGACATTAATGTCGGAGGACATTTTATATTGTGCATTTGATCTCTGTAGGAGAGAAATCAGCTCAGATCACATTCATCTCATTTATAGACTGATGGAATATTTTTGTTTATAATGTATGTATGTAATTGTACAAAGCTGATGTTGTTGCACCCAACCTTTGAGCACTGCTTTTTTCTCAGGCAAATTTTGTTCTAGCCTTTTGTAAATACACTTTTGTATATTGTTCAAGGGATGCTTATCATGATGTTCTATAAATGTTTTTTTTTTTGTTTGTTACACTTTATTCTGAGCCAATGGCTTGGTGATGACTGTAAAGGTTTTCTTACATCCAGTGTATTTGACTTGTGAGAAAATATGTCTTGTGACCAGGGCAAATGAATCGGGAGTTGCATTGGGCGATACAAATCCACAGCTGTTTTCGGTCGTTTTTAACTGCTTTCTGAGTAAGAAAAAAATTTTTTTTTTTTTTTTTTTTCATAAAATGACAATTTAACCTTTTTTAACCCGAAAAAAGAAAAATTTCGGTATCGTAGTTGGAAAATAGTAAAAAACGGTAAAAAAAACAATTGTAACTCGAAATCACCCGGTGTGACTTCTGACTCATTTACCCTGGGCGCAAGACATATGGTGTCCACCATCGAACAAAATGTTATTCTGTGCTTGTTGTATAGCAGGACTTTTTTCTTGTTGACTATAGACACTTTAGCTCAATTCACAAGGTGGTGGGCAAATAGGTTTCTGCTTTTGCAAAAAAAATTGTACATATTTTGGGAAATGTGGTCAAGTCATTTCATATTTATAATTCATCCGTTCTGAGTGCAGTAACTGTTGTTTTCATTGTTGTTTTAAGTTAAATGGAAAGAAATGCAGCTTGTAGATTTACAAGTAATTTGAGATTTCTGGAAAGGATGACATGAAGTGGAGATAGCTGTGCGAATTAAGTGGCAATATTAGTATGGCAGGATGTCTGATGGCAGAATAAGGTGAAGATGGAAAAATAGACTAATATGACGTCAAGACTAGATCAGTATGGTGGTGTTGGTGATGTAGAGCTTGGTTTGTCAGATTTAGGAACAAATGGTTTGGGTTTGAACCCTGGTTGGTCCTGATGTAATAAAAATAGCATTGGGAAAGACAACTTATACATATTTCCTTACTCATATTAAACTGGGTACCCAACTGTAGACAGTGATTGATATTGTTAGATTGATAGGGATTTTAGCATAGGCAACTGCCTTATATGCTTTCCAGGAAGCTGAGAATGTTTATGTCCCCCTTGTGGGTCTCTTGGGGGTAGTAATACAAAGTTATTAGAAAAGAAGGAGCGATTTCATTATGTAATGTTTTAATAGGAAAAGCCGTAGAAAACTCCAGTCAAGCCGCATGTATTGTACTCACAATCAGTTTTTATTTTATGTCTAGCAAGTGTTCAATGTGGCCACTGGTGCGGTAAGAGAATTCTTTCCAGAAGAGTATCAGCATATCACGATCCACTGAGTTGATCGCTTTTGTTCCTTTGAAACTTGTCGTCCTGGACTTTTTCCTTTACAGAGACACCTGCTCTCTTGAAACTGTCGAAACTACCATCGAATGTTCTTAGGAAAGCGCGGATTAACCCCTTCACTGCTTCGCCCGGAACTATTCCGGGCTGGCACATATCCCCATACTGCCATGTAAACGGAACTGTTCTGGGCCTCTTATGATGGTATTTTTGACTATGGTGAGGGAGACATGACTTGTGAAACTTGTGTGGGACATTTTTTGGAGTACAATCCCTTGACTATGGAGGTCATCCTGGTTTGTTTTGATGGATTGGGGGTGATTTTGTGAATTTTTAAAGAATTTTTTCTAAGTTCTCTTCAACCTCCGTGACAGTTTCATGATGGCGTCACATAGTTACCGCTATAAACCTAAGTATACAGCATTAGAGACATTCGATGAGAAAGCTCATAACTCTGAATTAGCGACGACGGTGAGAGCACGTCATTTGAGATTTTGAAGACTTTTTCAATTAATTTGACGATGGGGGTGAAGGGGAAACAGACCTTTTCGAACATCAGATGAGAGATGCGGTTGAGCACATGCAAAATGACAGTGACAATGATTATGAAAGTGAATAGGATTATGCATCTGATTCTGAATTTGAGACTCAAAAAGTAACTAGATCAAAGTCTAGATCTAGATCTAGATCAGAATCCAATGAAAGAAATGAACGGGGCAGACCAAGAGAAAACCTGCTCGGTACGTTCCAGAATTATTTTCTGGAAGCAATAAAGACACGTACAAGCTACTTCATGTCATCAGTTTATTTTCAGTGAACAATTACTCATGAATATGCATTGTTTGATGGCATATTATTTGAAATATGACCTATTGCCAAGCAAGGACTGTTGAAATCTATCATGACAATATCACAATTTCCACTGGATGGTGTCATATTCAACAGACTGTATCGTCGAAGGTACATTAAATTTGTAATTGCTCAATAATTTATCAAACATGGCTGTCACTGCATTAAGATTCTTTTTTCAATAATATTATTTCTTCAGTATATTTCTTGTTAAATAAAAGAAAAATAATAGTGCAGAATCTGCTTTCCGCTTTCTCGGTCTGATATCACTTTCGTACTATAATTTGACCGGAAATCAAGATTCGAAAAACAAAGTCGTAAACCTTAGCCTGTTAGCGCTTTTTTCTACTCTTTTAAAAACTCCCATACAACGGACAGGTTTTTGTTGAACACTGAAAAGAAATATAGGAACTTATTTGAAGAAAGATACTATATTTCGTTCTTACCTGCGATTTGCCATGAGTTTGACAGGAAAACGTATGTTAAATTAAACTTTTTTTAAATGCATAGCATGTTCGTCAGATCTGCGTTCAAGTAAATTTTACCGAAAAATAAAGAGCTTTAGCATGTCCTATAGCATTTGAAGTGAAAACCCAACATTCACTTGCTTTCTGTCATATTTTATAACGTAAATTATACCCAGTCACATGATGTACTAATTGGTGAAAAACAGTTCGATGAGAATATTTTTTGTAGTTTCGTAACTGAGTCATATGAGCAGTTGTGCAACTTTTTTGTTAGACTCTATCCATGGTTTCCGTTAAAAAGCGGAAATGGTCATTAATTGTAAAATGGGTTTAACAATGAAAATAACAGATATTTCATGCCAGAATAAATTTTTTAATAGCACATTTTTTAAAGTAAATATTAATACAGCTGTATGAATTGCTGTGGCAGTGGAGGTATTATTTGAAGTGTGGAACAGAGTTAGGAGTTACTGGCCAGTTGGAAAATCTGAGGAAAACATGAAACGGGAGATGGTGCATGCATTGCCTCCAGTCATTGAGAGGATCCTTGATGATAATTCCGCAAATGTGACTTTGAGCCAAATTTCTAAACAAATAGAACTAAAGAATACAGGTTAAGTTCTTAAACTCTAGATTAATAGAGTAATAGTTGAAGAATGCAATATGCAAAATCTCATGGTCTTTTTTTCTTTTTTTTCAAAGCAGAAATTTATCGCTGCGTTATTGGCTCTTTTTTTTTTTTTTTTTTTCCAAAGCAAAACATTTATCACCGAATTATTGGTTTCACGTTATTTCATTATTGCAGATTCATGGTTTTATTTTATTTTTTTTATAGTTTTTTGGGGCTGTAAACTCTGGGAGATTCCAATTTTTTTTTAGGGAAAAAAATACATATATATTTAACACGAAGAAATCAGTGCTAATTCTGTTTATTTTACCTTAAAAAAAAAAAGGAAATTAATTAGCATTTGTTACAAAAACTCACTGTTTTGTTGATGTTGTTGTTGTTGTTATTGTTATTTGTTGTATAGGAGAACATATTACAGTCTGCATCTTGATGTAAATTTATTTTTTGTAGTGACCTTCGCACATGTAGCAGTCACTTCTGTTCTGAGGCCATTACAAGCTCACGGTGTCCAAATAAGTGTATGTATATATAAAGTAATTTATTATTAAATATCATGGCTGCTTCGCATTGGTTTTGCTGCATGGCTACTTCGTGTGTGTTTCTAATGGACTTGTTCTGAATTTCCATGTGGCCAGGGCTTGATTATAATGGCAGCTTTACAGTGGCACAAAATATCAGGTCTTTTCATTTTAACTGCGAGAATGTTTTTTTTTTTTTTTTAAAATTTTTACTTGCCCAGTTTATTACATTTGTCTTGCACCCGGGGCAAATGAATCAGAAGTCGCGTCGGGTGATTTCGAGCTATGGAAGTTTTTAACTATTTTCCAACTCAGATACCAAATTTCTTTTTTTTTTTTTCACAAAAGGAAAATTTAACCTTTTTTAACCTGAAAAAAAAAAAAAAAATGTTGGTATAAATTTTGATATCTGATTCAGAAAATAGGTTAGAACGGCCGTAACTCGAGATCACCCAACGCGACTTCCGGCTCATTTGCCCTGGGCGCAAGACATTTATTACAGTGATAAGCTAGCAAATAATGACTGGTGTTGTATTAATTGTTGACACTTTAGTGCATTTCGCAATGTAAACAGACAAGCAGGATATCTCTTAAGATGTGTCATCTCATGATTTTAACTACTTTACTGTGACACCAATTTTGCTGTCTTGAGCTGAGCATCAGTGATATGGTCAATCTTCCTTGCTCCATCCACTGCTGCCCCCCCTCCCTCCCTCCCCCCTACACATGTTTGCCCCGGCCACTGAGTATGAACCAACTGGCACCAGTGTGCTACTTTCCCGCAAGCAATCGGAAGCGTCAACTGTTATTCAGTGTTACTAATCTATACTATAAATCTACAACAAAACTTACTAAAGGCTTATAGACTCAAAAACTGCAGAATGTATCCATCTGAAATTTGGTACCTGAAATTGTCGCAGAAAGATCCGTGTTTCCACTTATAAAAAGCTGATAGAAGCTTATTATGCTTGACGTTTTTCAAAAAAGGTGATAATAATTGAAGAGTAAAGTCGCGAGAGTGTTTGATCCGAATTGTACGTTCAATAGAATGACACATTCAAAATACCAAATGAGTGACATTCATTGTAATCATCCAAAATTGCCAGTGATGACATCCAGGTGTGCATGCTTGCCATACACTTTAAGTCGCAGGGTAGTATTGGTTTGACCTATACTTAAATAATCTCCCACAAAGGCCTTGGGTTCTCTTTCAGATGTTGCATGAAGAAGCATATGTACATCTGACTTAGGGCCTCATCACCACCTTGTCTACCAATCATCAGGTTGCAGTGTCCATCAACAGATTTTACGTATAGATGCGAAACGCTGGTTAGTGGTTGGAGCATTGGGATTGGAAGGGAACAAGGAGGGGCTGGTGGTGGGCTGACGTATGTTTTCCCCACACATGAGAGACCAATTTTTGAACATACTCATACGTTGTTAGCACAAAAGTGATTGAGGGTGGGGGGTGTCCTGCCTTACGGTTTTTGCTAAACAAAATTCAATTGGGTTTTTGTTTTCTCTTAAAAGTTGTACTTTTTCTCAATGTAAATATACATGTAGTATTAAAAAGCGGATATGTCCATTCTTATGTGTTTGACCCTTGGTCATTCAATGAGTCCTCTAGTCGGCCATTAGCGGTTTGGACATTGGGTTATCACTCTGAGATGAAATAGACACACACACAATATCTATATGAAGGGTTTACTTGTACCAAAAAACATGAACACTTGGAGATTCAGAACAAGCCCATTGTGAAAAATTCTTTCTGTGGAAAGCAAATGTCATGTTGGCTTCATTCAGATTGTGCATAGGATGATTGTGGTTCAGTTGTGTAAGGAAAAAAAAACTAGTGATTTTTGTTCTCATTTTCACACAGATTGTTGTCTGTCATTCAGAAAACGAACAATTAAAAAAAAAAATAATTTGAAGTGATTGAACCATTGATTTCTGTTATGAAAAGTTGTTTCAGTTACAGTGTTGCATGTTTGATGTTATGAACGAAAGGGACAATGGCTCTCTAGTGCCAGAAGAGCTTTGTAGTTGCATTCATTCATTCATTCATTCATTCAGTTATTCATTCATTCATTCATCACTTAAATTTGATAGGTGGAGGTTGTTGTGTTGGGGTTTAACGACACATCAGCACGATTACGTCTATACTGTGTCAAATACGGTAAGATATGTTTACACGTCAAGGAGATGAGAGGAAAAGAAAGCGGGACAGAAACCAGGAGCGAGAAGAGGTGTCTCCCTTGGAATGTCGAGGATGGCACTTCATGGGAGGCATCCCACCGATGGCAGGCTTACACCGCCTGCAGGTTGGAGCAGAGAACCTACTTATAAATTCCAGGCCCCCACAGGGGTATGAGTGGAGGGGGATAAAATAAAAGTGTGTTCTGAATTCAGAACAAGAATTCTCTGTTTGCACTCCTCATTCATAATGCATGTAAGTTTGTGTCTGGAAAACGATGAAATAAAAATAAGTAAACTAAAAAAAAAATCTGTAACCAGCTGACAAACGAAGCCAAAAAAAAGTCGCACAGTTTCAAAGTATCAGGAATCTGTTTTTTAATTAAAAAATACTGATTTTTGTCCCGGGTAATACATGTGGAATGTTTTGGTTTACAACAAACGCATCATAGTTGACAAGAATAAGATTTATAAAACAAAATACTGCATGTCAAACATCAGCTCCTACCATCCTGACAAATCATGGGATACATGTAAATAAAAACATGACACCACCTGAACACGAGACGCATTCCTTATAACAGTTGTCTAGTCAAGCTGTTCAATTAAAGGTTTACATTGTTGTGTGGGGGGAAAACACTCTATGTGCAGGTAAGAATAATGTTAACTTTGAAAGCCTTTAACCCTTTCACTGCCACGGCACATGTATGCTCATTTCATTGTCCTTTCTATTTTAAAATCAAGGAGTTTCTGGCAACTGTTAAAATGCAGCTAGCTGTGTTTTCAACAGTACGTTCGTTTACTTCGATGATTTGTAACAGACAAATCTAAATTATATTTGGACTGATGTCTCAAAATTCTATAAATTGTAATCTTGGCAGTCAAAGGGTTAATTGGGATGTGATTAGATCTGTATTCTAAGCGTTAAATCTTCTCTCAAAATCTATTGTTGAATGAAAGATTACTGTGATTACCATAGTATTTCAACTTTTTTTTCCTTTTTTTTTTAACCTCAAGTTAACTACTACTGATTATACTTTCTTAAGTAAGCCTAAGATATAAAATACAAGATAGAGTAGAGAGAACGTACCATGATAATTTTTCAGCCGCACTGTAGTGTTTTCATTTATCAACAATCTGTCATGACTGCCGGTAAAGCTAAATAAATAAATAAGTCAATACATGTACACGTATGTCTCAGCATAATATGAGTTTTTGGTCTTCAGTTAATTAAGAAACTGAAACAAGCCCTTTTCACTTTCACTCTCTTAATAGTTTCTCTTTGTCAGATTCAGGACCCATTTGTTTGATAAATCTGTCATGACCGTTGTGCTCAGTCCTGTTACTTCCCTTTACCATTCAAAAGAAGGATTGAACAAGTAGGGCACAGAGGCAAAAAATAAATAAATAAATAAATAACACTTTTGCGCCCTTTGCTTGAAACATACACCATTAAAAAATAATAATAAAAAATTATGGTGTAGAGAGAATGTTTTTTCTGATTGTTATAATTTTATCAAATTTTTGGTGATCAGTTTTTCAAATGACAAGAAGTAAAGGGATTTTTTTTTTCTTCTATACTCCCATTTGCTCAACATTTCTTTTGTCGGGCAAAGGGAAGTAATTAGGCTGGTCAAAAATGATCTCCCATTTACGCTAGTAGTAGCCACCGCATCACATGCGTCTACAGACAGAAGGTCAGCCGGCCTAATGCGCATGTGCGGAAACGGCAATCAGCTGTGTTTATGTGGGAAACCGGGTCCAACATGACATTTTTTTTGTTGTTGTTGTTTCTTATGCAAAGATCTAAATTTGGATCGATCTAAATAAGTTATTATTATTATATATACCCTAATCCTAACCCCAACCCCCCTCGGGGGACGCAGTGGCTCTGTGGTATGGCGTCTGCTCACGGAGAAAACGGGCCGGGATCGACTCGCGGGTTCTGCAT
>JBCEWB010104339.1:0-12026 GCA_039654565.1 Peronia peronii | reverse complement strand
CCCCCCCCCCCCCCCCCCCCCCCCCCCCCCCCCCCCCCCCCCCCTCCCCCCCCCCCCCCCCCCCCCCCCCCACAACTAATCCTGGATACAGATAAAAATGAATATTCACACTAAATGATACACATAATAATATATATATATATATATGTATGTAACATGTCACTCAATGGTCTTTTCCATAAAAACAGAGAATTACAAACCAATGAAAGATATCACCAATGCTATTACATTCATGGATTTTCTAATCAGCTGTACAGATATGGAAAGCTAAACCTGACATTACTGAGGTGATTAATGAAGGAAATCTTCTATGAAAATGATCAAAATTCTCAAGTTTCAAAATCTGTGGTTCTGGAAACCATATAAGAATGTCAGAGTCAAAGGAGCTAATCGGAAAAGGCAAAAAAAACCCTCAAAGTGTAAAGGAAAAATATATTCTGTGAATTGTATATGAAGATCAAGCATGAGCAACATAGAGAAGTAATTGCTTTTTCCTCTGAGTAAAAAAAAAAAAAAATCAAAACCTTTTCATAGCAGACAACATATATCAATCTGTACAGGAAAATAGATCTATAAAAAAAGATAAATAAATATCATTATTTCACTGGCAGCAAAGGTTTAACGCTTAAGTGGTCAGCTATTACAATGCCCATAACATGACAACAGAACATACATCTCTATGGCACTCTTGTTTCTTTCTTTGACTGAACTGTTTCATTCCCAGCAGTTACATAAATTGACCAACACTGTCACAACCAACATATCACTCAGTTTATTACTATATTCTTTGTTTTGAAGTTCTTATATAAAACTGCAATGACATTCTGACTGTATGGAAATGAATCAGCTGGATATTGATTCACAATTATACTTTTGAGATCAAGTTAATTGTTGTGGGAATCACTTCAAGATAGCATTTGCCAACAATATAGAATATGCCACTGTGCCTAATCTATCGACGCTTCCTCATATGAATGGGCTATGGCTTCCTTATTTCACAATAGTACAATAAGGATATAAAAGATCAGTCATTCATCCTGTTCTGTCTTAAAAAAATGTGCTCATATTACAGTTATCGTGGTATTTTACGTCCACTGTACATCACCAGCTACACTGCTTGTAAATCTGATAAACTGGCATCTAGCCATCTTGACAAAAATTAAAGACAATTATTTTACTGACTACTACTTTTTTTTTTGTTTTTTGTTTAGATCAGAGAATGGACTTTTCTTCCACCATTTTAATGTGATAGCTGCAGGAAACATTTTTATTAACATCTAAAGAATGTCTCTGACATTCAAGTGCCTGTGTAGAACATCATGCATTAGTTGTCTATCTACCCACTCTTAACTAGGTTTGATATGAGACATGCTCAGACAGATATAGCAAACTTCTAACAATTTATGTCAATTTGGTGGACTGACGACAATTTTGCACAATTAAATGTCTCATGGCCAGTCATAATCAGTCGTTAAGTCGCTGGACTGGAACAGAGAAATTGGGAGTTGCAGGTAATGAAGGTGGTCTGATATCAATGCTTTTACACGGCAGCACTGAAAGAGCATTTATATCTGAATAAAAAAACATTGCTCTTAGGGCCAGATGTCAGGATGTGATATCGACATATAGATTTATATGCTAAACTGATTTTTCTCCTGATTTTAGCAGGTGCAGAGGGGTCATCCTCTGTCTCTTCAATTGGCAACATTTCTAGTTACAATTTTTCTAGTTAGCTCAAAACTTCACTTCATGAAAATGTATGAATTAAGGTTTTGTGTGATAGTAGTAACTCCATTTCATGGAAAATTGACATATGACTCATTTTGACTGACTGCGAGATGAATGTTATTTCTTTTCTACTCAATATGTCATGACCCTGAAAGAACTGCTTTCTTTTTGTGCTTCTCCGACTATGAACAGCATTCCCATTTACTCTGATCTTCTAGTGAAGTTCAGATACAACCTTCAAAAACACAGTCCTCCCTGCATGAAGCCTCTACTACTTTCTGCCTACCTGGAGACAATACAGCTATTCTTCTGGCTCCTCTCTACAGACAAAATACATTAATACAGATACTAAGGTTGAATAAATAAATGAGTTCCCTTTTTTGCTGAAAAAAGTATCAACCTTTCTGCAAAAAGTATCAACCTTTCTGCATTTGTCATTCAGAAACTAGCAGGGAGACATTATAATAAAGAAGAACACATTGCCACGGCTTTATGATTCCGCTTTGTGTCTACTTGTGAGCATACTATCGATCAGAACACTTTCCAACCACTTGACATCTAAGATCCCTGCTGCTCTGCCTCCTTCTGCTTGGCTTTCATATCTTTCTCTTCTTTCTCCTTCTGTCGCTCCTCCTCCTCTAGCATTGCCTCATGTTTGAGAAGGGTGAGAACCTCTTCCAGTTGCTTGGCGCTTAGCTTGAGATGTTCCTGGCTCAGAAGCTCGAGGACCTGTAATGTGGAAAGGAAAGCATTTCATTTCACTTTTCTGTCCACATCTCTTGTCTTTCATCATCATTAATCTTTACACAATAGATAAGCAAATGTTAGGTACATCATCACGTCATACTGTAAATTCAATTCAGCGTTAGCTGTTTTGAGAAAATGAACAAAAATCATTTTCGACACAATCAGAACTACGATTTCAATAAAACCAGATTTGGGATGAAAAAGTAACATAAAAAAAAGAAAAAAAAATAATTACTGCAAACTTATATTACTTGTGAAGCAGTGACTATGATGAGCAACCTAATACAAAACCTCAAAAATGAATAAAATGGGTGACTGTGGATGACAGCAACAATATGAGAAATGTGATAATCTTATTTTTTTTTCATACATACACACTATTTATAGAAATTCAGATCATCAATCTTCATCCCTGGTTAACGCACCTCTCAATTTGCTGACATGGATCAATGTATCTATTGATAAGGTAATTTATTGTTAGGAAGTAAGGTACACAACTGTCAATAAGTTACCTTCAGTGCATCACTAATGTCAATATTTCCATCTCTGTCCTGATCCAAGACTTGGAAAATCAACTGCAATTTGGAATCACTAGGAACTTTCTTCAGTCGCTTCAAAGCCCCCAACATTTCATTGATGGAGATGATGTTGGTTCTGAAATAAAAAAAAATTATCTTGAAACATTATTACACTACTTACTACTGTGATATTTACTTCAGAAGTAAGATATCAATTTTTTGCAATCTAGTGAAAGGGATAAAAAAGCATATAAAAAAAAAACAGGAAGAGATTTTTAAAATAAAAATTAAAAATAAATAAATAGACTAGATAAGTAAATAGAATAAATAAATAAATAAATAAGTGAATAAAATTTTTGAATAATGGTCGATTTCCAAATTAATGTCAAAGTTTTGTAACCAGACAAGGAAAAGCATTGAAACTTAATCATTTTTATATGTACTGATGTGGTAGGTAAATCCCAAGCACATCAATGCAGAGTTGTGTTTTCATCATATATCTCATCTACTTGGAGCAATCTCCCACCACATACTCAGCATTCCTCTTATTTGCTACCTTTAACTTCAAGCTAAAGCCTATTTCCAGACACTTCATTCAGTCCTGCCTCCAGCACTTAAATTACAAGTGAGTTCCTAGTTTAATCAGTTGTGGCATTGAGAAAATATTTCTTCCTATCTCAAAGAAGTCTAATCTTATTTTATATATATTGTTATCTCAGTTCAAAATTGCTTTATCTCCTCTTTTTGTAATTTTGAGAAATCGTGCTTTGAAATTTTCATTCTACATGTAATATAGAGGATTCACAAAAATAAACATAACCATAAAGTGTGGCTTGCATTGTCCAGGTACATTCTCAACCTAAATTGGGAAATCTGGCATATACTGAGCATGATCTATAGATGCACTTCATGCTGATTTTCTAAAAAGTGGAGATGGAATACTTGTGAACTGAGGCCATGATATCTTACACGACCGAGTGAAACCACCCTTATGTTAAAATTTCATGTTTACAATTATTGCTGTCAGTGGAAAGGGAAAGGAGTATGCTTTTCTTTCGTAACAAAGTTGTATAACAACAAAAAATACTTACATTCACAGTTAAGCTCTGTGACCCATGGTCAGTAAAATCCACATTTTCAACAAAACCATCTTTGACATGTGACTCATTTCACCTGGTTAGATGACCTATATAGCATACAGCTTACATACATGTAACACACGCCGAGTTTTCACTATTATTTTTCTGACATATTTGTATGCACTGATCTGAAACAGTTGTGCTTCAATGCGTTGATTTTTGCCATTTCCGTTCCCTGACATAATTATATGTTTTAATCTAGAATAGCTGTGCACCCCAGATTGTTCTTACCCAATATCCTTATGCACTACAGACAAGGAATTTTTCCACTATTATTATTACTACCACTTTTCATGCACAGTTCATGGGCACTTCTATTCATTTTACTCTGGCTTACTTGTATGTATCGATCTGGGAAAGTTGTGTATCACTGGCTTGTTCTTGTCCAATGTCCTCCTCAGCCTTGGTCATCTTCTCCTGGATGCTGGACTTCTCCTCCTGCAGATCGGCCACCACAGTGTCCAGTCTGGTAATCATGCGCTCCACTTTCTTGGCCAGTCGCCGGGCTGCCTTGGACTCCTCATACTGTTTCTGCTCTTCTCCGCACACCACAGCCACATCTTTCAGATCCTCCAGATCCTATATGAAACCACAGATTAAATGAGGAATAGAAATCCAAATGTAAACAGTATTAAGTGATCGGATTCAGGTTTTGAGAAAACTGGAGTTTTTTATTACATTCTCTGTGTTTTGATATCAATAAAACAAGATTTTGGGTGAATTTTTATGTCTATTTAAGTTCTTTATCTTAAGTAAAATAGTTGGGACACATTCAAAGATCATCAGAGCATGCCAAGACAATGCTGCAGGGCATAATAGAGGAAGGAGAAGGAGAAGCAGAAAGAGAAAAAGATGAGAAAACATTATTCTCGAATGGACAAGCCCGAAGCTGAGCAATGCCCTGAGAGTTAGCGAAGAAAGACGGATGGAGGGAACTGATTGCCATGTCACCTGTGGTGTCCTACAATGCAACTTCCAGACTAACAAATAGATAGCAGGTGACAGTTGTTTTTCTGGGACAAAGAGGGAATAGACAGCACAGGGCTGGCCTTGTAAATAAGGCAGACGATATCTTATATAAAAGAGAAAAAATACACCTAGCACCATGTGCACTTCCACTCCTCAAATATACTTGAAGACTGCAGCCTGCACCTACTGCAAAAGTGATGCATAACTTGTATGATACATGTTATCTTTTCCATGAAAATTAACAATGATGGAGGAGAAGATATAAAACTAAGAGGGTTAAGTGAAAATGCAATGATTATTATGTCAAATCCATGGTCCTGTATCAAAAAAACAATTCAAGCTGAATGATATGCAGCTAGATGAAGTCCTCTACTTTCTTGTTTACTGATGTTGATTTCATGGACTTGCCTCATTTAAAACTGTGGTAAAATCAAAGCAAAAAACAAATGCAGTGTAAACTTTTCTGGTCATAAATCAAGTGAAATATCTTCTTTTACCTTTAACTTGTTTTCCTTTACATGTTATACATTATCTTTTCATTCCACTAAACTGATTTCAGTGATTTGACTGCTTCAAAAAGGGGTAAATGAGGTTTTTACCTCTTTGTATTCAGACACTTCATCCTTCAGGCCTTTCAGAGAATCCTGTTCAATATTGATCCTTCTCTCCTTGGCAATTTCCTCCAACACAGACTCCATCTCATCTAAATCCTGAGTGGTGATCTCTGCAGCTTCTTCCTTCTTTAGCTCTTCACTAGGTGCAGACTGTATGGCCTCAGCATGGTCAATGAGCACTGGCAAATACAATATTGGCAAATTATATGAAAATCAAAGAACTATCACATAGAGATGAGATTACACATTCCAACTGATGAAATAATAAAATATTTTAGAACATTAATGATGGATATATCACTGCATCATGGTCACTTCTGTGCTTAATGTATGGTGTCAGTAGCGTTGAAACTATATTGTTAACATCCTTTATGCTTCGAACATTCCAACTGAAGTACCAATAACCTATCTCTACGATAAATTATGGCCTATATCAATACATTAAAATCACTAAACTGTGCTTATTGCATACAGAAACCTGTTTTGTTGATATTGCTGATGCTTGTTCACAACTGGAGATCTCTTCAGCACAGGATGTAGAAAATCTTCATCCAATGAAATAATTTATAAAGGGATAAAAACAATCAAACCTCCTCTTATCTACAATCCAAATTGGCAAACCCAGTTGCTTCATTTCAAACTCCAGTTCTAATATATCTGGACAAAGCAGTTTTTACATCACAATTTCATTATCTCCCATATACTTAAATCAAATTTCTACAATATCAAAAGACAACTTATTGTGGCATTTTCTTCTCTAAATGCTGTATTTTGTCCACAATGTGGTTAACAAGAGTTTGTAAACTAGATGGCAATATTCTCAAAACAGTTGTCAAAGTGGGTTAGAGGACATGAGCTTTCTTGGTTGTGATTATGGGGAGGTTTAGAGCACCTGTTGTTATCTGCTATGGTTAATGAGTGCTGACATTTTATCATTCTGAAAAGAAAATTTGCCAGTGACTCAAAATAGGCCAACAATAATTTAGCAAATCATGAACAAATGGCATTTCTTAACAACTCTTACTCTGAAATAACACTCTGCTGACTAGTCAATATCAGCCATTAATTTAAAACAGCTGGAAAAGTGGCATGTCCAGACAACTCTCATCCTGAACAAAACCTTTGCCAGTGAGCCAAAACAAGCCAATAATCTAGCAAGTTGCTACAAAATGGTCATGTCCAAATAACTTACATTCATCGGGTGAAGTCTCCAGTGTTCTGGCAGTATCATCCAGGTTCAGCTGAGCCTCCATAGCAGTCTCTGCAGCCTTGGCCTCAGCCATGTCTCTCTCAGCCTGCACTTCCAACAGCTGTCAGCATATACAATATCAGTGGATGACTCATTCTCCTTTACATACCTTAATACAGCCTACTTAATTAGAAACAGCTTTACATTTTCATAGTGCTTTAAGTTTTTTCACATGCATAATTGCTAATAATTAAACTGCATATATATGACAATTTTAATTTTTCTAGTTAAATTCTCTATCCACTACTATATGTAATCTAGGAAGTGAGATACTTTAAAATTCAAACAATAAAATCCAATTCTGTCCCTTTCAGCACAATATATCTAACAGCAAAACCTCAACGCGCTAACATATCACTTAAACATAGTGCCTGCCTTGTCTTTAAGTAATCAAAGAACAGCTGATATGGCAAATCCTTCACATTTATAGTAACAATATGCAAATATTGGATGGTTATCAAGCTTAATCCTTATACGTCCCGTATCACTACTTCAAATGATAAACTTTAACTTACATCTATTGTTTAGCCTAACCCACACACTAGATTACTGTTCGCATAGAAAAGCTCATTGAAATGGGGCACAAGGGCTTATACTTTTATACACAATGGTTAACTTTATCATTAGACTACTGGTAGCCAAATTCGTTACTTTTGTAATAATATACAAAGACGAATATCTTCATAAAGCGTTTACATTTCTTTAACATTATGGATGATTCAAGCATTTGCCATACCTTAGCTTCCAAGGCCAGCTGTTCTTTCTCAGCGGCAATGATGGCCTCCTCATGTTTGATAATCTCCAATTTGGTCTTGTTATCCACAACCTCGCCCGACATTTCAGCTACCTTCACCTTAGCTTCATCAGTCTTGTGAGCATAAATAAGGTGAGACAAGGTTAGGTAATGCAAAAATATAGACAAGAAAGGATAAAATACAAAAAGACAATACTTTATTGTCTGCATGGGCACATCATCAACACAATGTATTGAAAATTCAGTCAACCAGCATTAAGAGCAATTAAATCATTCACTCACCCTACCAAAAACACATCATCAAATCAAAACGTGTTACAGGTACACACAAATAAAATCAAATTTAATGGAGGGAGAAGCACCCCTGTAAATCATCTCAACAACATAACTAGTCATTTTTGTAAGGATTTTTTGAAAAAATTCTTTGATACTGATCCCATCTTCATGACTTAAACATCTATAAAATACCATATAACATACTTATAAAATGTCACAGGTATTTTCCTGTCAGAAAATAATATGTATCCTTTTTCTGAATCAGAATTATCCTGTATTTGCAGCTCATCTACATGATGTTTGCTTGTTTGAAAAGGCAAGGAAAAATCCTACTTTGTTGAATATGTCATGCTTTCATGGTTTCCTCCCAAATAATCCTAGGTAGCCTGAGAATGACAAGGTAGTCCAGTTGTCTTTAACTGGATTTACGACCCTGTTATTTAGGGGCTATGACTACTAAAATGTGAGACAATTATGTAAAATACATACAGCAGTTTCTGCCAGCTGTGTGATGGTGGCTCCAAGCTTCTCCTCAGTGGACAAATTCTCTGGCAGATAGAGAGCTCTGGTCAGTAGCAACAAGGAGGTGGGGATTTTCTGCTGATGCAGTGTGAGCCACTGCTGCAGTTGGTCCCTCAGTCTCTCCTCCGAAACACCCAAAGCTCGCATGCCTCGAGCCCTATTAGCTGACTGCAGTTCACTGATGCTCAGGTTTTCCACACCCTCCTTCTGAATCATCTGGAAAAGTTGAATAAACTTAATGTTTATGGTGTTCCACAAATCCATCACATCACTGTATTTCATGATTCTTTTTCACAGCAATAACGACCCATCAATTAATTGTAAACTGATCTGGCAAAATGCTGGATTTCTGAAAAACACTGAATGCTTTAAACAGTTAACTCATCTTCAGTGGCATGCATTACTTATCACCAGCCACACAAGGACAAAACTTGCTATAGCCAAAGAGAGAAACATTCTAAGATGTTGAAATGTTTTGTACAAACTAGAACCCCCGGCTTCCGTGGAATTTTTTTTAGAATGTAAGTCAAAGCAATATTACCCTGTGACTCAAAGTGTATGGCAAGCGTGCGCATCTCGATGTTGGTATTTTGGATGATTGAACTGAATTTTACTCAAAGAAAACATGTTAAGTTGAATGCGTCACTCTATAGATCGTACAATTCGGATCAAACACACTAGTGAGTTTACTATTCAATTATTATCGCCTTTGTAGAATAACGTCAAACATATTCAATTATTATTGCCTTTGTAGAATAACGTCAAACATAGTAAGCTTTATTCGGCTCTATGAAAGTAGAAACACAGATCTTGATGCAACAATGTTGTGTGCCAAATTTCAAATGGATATATTCAATGGTTGGAGCCCATAAGCCTTTTATGGGTTTTGTTGCAGATTTATAGTCTAGATTAATGATAATACTCAGCGATCTCAAAAATATACTACTTGGTAAAAGAAGTCATTAAGTCATGTCCTAATTTACTCTAGTCACAAATGATGACACTTACTTTGTCATCCGCACGAAGACCACGTAATTTCATCTGCAGAAGAAACCTCAGCAAAGCATCACTGCCAATGGGTGTAACATTTAGCATAATACAGCAGGCTCTCAGCTGTTGGCGTGTCAGATTATCCAGCGTTATCTCATCCTCAAACAGCTTGGCAAATTTCATGATATCTTTGGTGTTTGGCTTAGTTCCCTCAAGTCTAATCTGAGAAACATCAGCAAAAACTACATACAACATCAGTGTATTATAAATGTGTTTTTTTTTCAGGGTCTTAAAAAATTCAGATTGCTGTGCTACATCTCTACAGTCCATTTTACAAGAGACTCTAAAACACACCCACATTGTACAGGACCGAGATATTATTTTCTCAGAAATTTGTTGAATTAAAGATTATCTAAAACATCAATATATATCTCCGCCAATATATGCCTCTGTCCCTTTAAAAATGTAAAATTTATCATCACTAAAACCTCACTGTGGTGTAATTCACCTCTGGCCAGCCTCACTTTCACTCTGTCCTCAAAAGCATGTTGTAGACCTGTGCTATATTGCAAGATATTGGTTTACAAAGATTGCCCACTCTTGCTTGGCTTTGCCATGCATTAATATACACAAAATAGAGCACTCACCTTGTCCAAAAACTGGGCAAATGATTCAGCAGTTTGACCCTCTTTCTTCTTTGCCTGAACTGCTGACTCTTCAATTGTCTTTTGCAAAAACTTTGCCATTTCAATTTTTGCTTTCAAGGTCTTTTTCAGTTTTTCCTTCTCAGCTTTCTGTTAACATAACAATCATAACCCTACAGACATTGTAAATCCAGCTTAAGGGTGTAGGCTTGAGAGTGTAAAACTGAGAGTATCTAATGAAGTGAGTGCAAACTGTGATGCCATGTGTTCTGAGAGAAAAAAAACATGCTAAAGTTTTGTCACTTGGTAGACAATTCATGTATCACCAAACCAACTTTACTGAATCCTCCTGCCTCCTTTCCCCATTGCCCTTGTCTCGTACGCAAGGGGATAATAGTTAATAGTCATATCAATAAATCTTTAATTTCAATAAAATTTGTACTGTTTCCACATCTTGCTCCTCTTAGCATTTGGGGAAAAAAAAAAAAAAAAAAGAAAAAAGCCCCTTGGAAAAGGTTTTTCAATAAGTCATTTCCACTTTTCTGAAGTTTCCAGTTTAACAATATGCAGTATGTGTTCACATCCAGAAATATCATTCATAAAACCAAAATGAAAAGGTCTGAATACAGCAGTGTTTCTTTCATCCCCAAAGACTCTTTCAATACTTCCCCTGGTTCTTCATCTCCTTCTTGAAAAATGAAAAACTTACCTCATCCTTCACATCTTGGAAGGTGCTGGGAAGCATGTTGGGGAAAAAGGCCAATACCACTGGCAGCAAGAATTCAGCAAATGGTACTAGTATAAACACTAGCATGGGTAGCAATCGAAACATGTCTGCTGTTGTTCGGACCAACTGTGTATAAAAAGAAAAAAAAAAAATATAGCCTTACACATAATAAAGATAATGTGTTTATCAAGTCATTACTAAAATTGTCTTGATGATTAAAGCTAGCTGTATGGAAAAAGAATACACCAATACATCCTTCCTCATACAAAGGATGGGTACTGCATTTATTGGTATCATTCAACACGCTAATATAAATGTTTGTGTTAAAGTATATCTGACAGATATTCAACTATTGGCCTGAGAAATATGTTCATTAATTTGTATATTCATACTGGATGGAGTCCCTGATTGAAATGACTAACAAAGAATTACAAAGCCAGACCACATCACTCTCCCACCTATATTACCGCAGTTTCAAAATTAACACTTGTGGGTAAAAAAATGGCTGCCATTCTCTCCACAAAAGTAAAAAACAAAACAAAAAAAGTTAATCTTAACAGCCGTATGTATACAAACAGTTAATAACAACGTCATTCTTATGAATTACCCAGAGCTAGAAAAAAAAACAACAACAAAATTCTAACATCCCCACAAATGATTCACTTGTGCCTCGATAAAAGATGGAAAAAACCCCCCCTCATCCTCAGTTATCACTTTCAAACATTCATAATGGTGAATTCTTAATTATGAGATTTAGAAACATCTGAATACAGATCTTCCACTTATTTCACAAATTATGTACTTTAGAAAGACTTACTGAGGTGTAGGCTAAAAGATGATAACAAACAGCAATCTTTAACAAATCATGATTTTTGTGTCAATTGTTGTTGCCATTTCTTACAAAACTAAATTCATCATAATGGTGAAAACAAAAGCAGACTATTAACTTTACATATGACATATACACATATACTGTGAACTGATCTTGCTAATGTTCAAGATGGAAAAGACATATGTATATCTTTCTCTTTCTTGCTCTCTGTCTCTCTCTCTCTATCTATATCTTAATATCTATATATATCTATATATATCTATATCTATCTATCTATCTATCTATCTATCTATCTATCTATCTATCTATCTATCTAT
>JBCEWB010104328.1:0-10885 GCA_039654565.1 Peronia peronii | reverse complement strand
ACCCCTCCTCCCCCCCCCCCCCCCCCCCCATCCCCGCATCTCCATTGCCCAATCCCTTTCTTTCAATCCATTTCGTGATCGTCACCAGAAAAGAGGTCAACTATTCAAGACCCTTTGCTTGCGGTGCCTTTGTCTGTGGCCGTGTCTGCCATGACCATGGATGAAACTCCCTTCACTGGTGTCCGGCATTTACTAACAGCAGTACTGATAAAGCAGATTATTAACGCCAGTGAAGTTCATCCCATGTGAAGGGGGTATAACTTACTCTACAAGAGACATTGAATCATTCGAAAAACTTAATAGCAATACTGGCCATATCGAACAGCCCCACCAAATAGCCTTTGACTAAAGGATCGAACCATCGATCACAGCGACTGTATGAGAGCCATGGCAATTATTCATTGATGAATCATTTTGTATGCCCTGCCCACCGGGGCTTGTTGTGAAATCTATGCACAATGACGCACGCATTCTGGTTGTCCTTTTGCAATAGACCGTAGCTTTTTCAGTGAACTGAAACAGAATCTAAAGACCTTTTCATCGCAGATTATCTATTGAACTGAAATACAATCTGAGAACCTTTTCCACTCACGAAAACGTCATTGCTGTTTTGTTTTGAAGACAGAAAATACGTTTGCTGAGTGTTCTCATACAGACAGTCTATTAATCTATTCTCTCTTAGCAATGAGCCTGAAGCAAATTTCAATGATTTGTTTTGCGCTAGCTAGAGTTCAGCAGAGTCCTTTCTATACGTAAATGTATGAGGGCTCTAAGACCTTTATGCCAAGCTTTCAAGGGTCCTATCCTGAAGGGTTTTTTTTAGTTCACTTTTTCCCTCACTAGGGCTTGACAAAGTCATGTATGCTCAACACGAGTGTCCGGTTGTAAATGATATTATGCTGGACGACAGTTCTGTTTTTCAGATGTTTTCTTCCGGGCGATAATATCATAAATGTTTTATAGCCTAATGCTTTATAGGTCGAAGTACGCGTTTGTGACATTGTCTTTGAATTAGATCAGCATTTAAATATAATCGTAAAATAAAATTAGTCTAGGGGCAAAAATAGTAAACTCTGTAATTGTTGTGCAAGTCTTTTGAGTTCAATGGTCTGTGAACACTTGCTGCGCCTCGATGTAAACAATGACAAAGAATTGCCAAAGACGTCAGAGCTCGTGATCTGCTGTTTGTGAGCCACCGACGGAAGGTGACCTGTTTATTTCATTCACTTGCTGGCACGCTTCATTCTTTCGTAATTAAAATTGTATGACAGATTGGTTTGTAGATCTACCTCGTTCGAGAGAACATTTATTGATTCCTTTCCTTCTTTCGTCGCTACTTAACTGACTGCTTGGCTGGGTCATCTTAAAACTGATATTTATTCATTGAATTCAGCCGTTTGGTCATTCATGAACCAACCCACACCCGTCGAGATAACCACCAGGAAGGAGGTTGAAAGACGAAACAAACTCAATCGAACCAACCCACGGGTATTTTTTTATTAATTATTCTCGATCTGAAAAAGGTATTCATATGTGCCTTTAAAAAAAGGATTTTGTTATGATTATAATGAAAGGATAGTTCAAACCCCACGGAGAGTGAAAACAACGACCCACACGATGGATCCCCCAGGTAAATTCAATTGAAATTCAGTAAAATTTAAAACGAAGAGGCAAGCGTTTTCAGATCAGGTTTATCCAAATTTACTTCTGAAAAGAATGTTACACACAAAGGACGCGCTGCCTCAAAGATTAAATCTGTGAATAATAGGTAAACCTCAGCGCTGTAAATATCTCCTGCCTCAGGATCAGTGTGATTGAGCAATGTAGTGTATAGGTCCTGCACTATGTTAGAGAGAACAGAGGAAGAAATAATATATGGTCACACAGGTGTAATTTTTACTATTTCAAAGGGGTATCTGGTAAAGGTCACATAGAAAGGTAACTCAGGAAAAGGGACGTAGAGAACTAGTCGGCAATAAGAGAAGCTCAAAAGATCAGCGCGGGCTAAAACAAGTTTGAAGAGGGAGGAGGAGGAGGAGGAGGGTGGGAGTGCGAAAGGATAGGGAAAAGATCATGCTCTAGTCAGGTGTGGAATCTAGCGTAACAATAAGTTCCAGATCTTGTACCCAATAACTGTGACGTCAATGCCCTCTACTGCCCTACACTGACATACATAAAGAAACACTGACGGTGTCCTGCGAGGGTGTTGTTTTTATTGTCAATCAGGGCAAACTTCAATGAACTCCAGAGATTATTCCGAGTGCTCTGTTAGAGCCAAAAGCCGTAACTGACTATTTGGGTCAAGCTGGGTATTAGGCAGGGCAGGAATCCCCAACACATCGCCAAACCAACAACGATCATAACAACAAAATCAATATTCTTTACTTGTGATTCCAACAAAATTGGATAAAGCAAGGGCTGAATAATTAAACCATTGCGGGACGTATAAGTACAACGTAAACAATTAAGGTGAAAAAACAATAATTGCAAATTAAATCTTTGATAATTTTGGCTTTTGTTGTTTGTTGTTGTTGTCGTTGCTGTTGTTGTTGTTGTTGTTATTGTTGTTGTTGTTGTTATTATTGCTGCTGTTGTTGTTGTTGGTGGTGGTGGTGGTGGTGTTGTTGGTGGTGGTGGTGATGTTGTTGTTGTTGTTGTTTTTATTGTTGTTGTTGTTGTTGTTGTTTGTCTCAGGAAAGATCGGTAATTGTTACTGCACGATGTTGGTCGGACTAGCTCACTTTGTTAATCAATCGATTATTGATTATTTTCACTAACTAGTTGACTAATCGAGACTATTCTGATTAATTATTTAACACAGGAAAAGGTAAATTTCCTAAATTGACTAAAAATAAAATATTGAATTACATTTGATTAAATGTTCAAAGTGATTCTTTCTTTTAGAACAGGTTGTCATTTTTAATTCTGTATGTATTATAAAGACCTTTGAATGAGAACATCTGCAAAGTCTTTAATAAAGTTACCATATATATAATTCTCCGTTTGCTGCTAGAAAAAAACTGTTTTGTTAAGTTTTTAAAAGCGCATTATCTACTTCAGATGATCGCTCCATTGAAAGAAAAGAGCTTAAGTAGCAAACAAAATTAACTATCAGCCAGGAACATCAGTGATTGCTGTTAGTAAAGTTTCCATGTTTTTGTCATTCATTGTTTTCGGGGTGTAAAATTCATACCATTAAGTCGACAAATAGCCTAATAGCTATAACTCCATGAACATTGTCCACTGGTATACAGGTGGCAAATAAAATTCATATAGCGCCCAACAACTGGTACAATGGTGAGCAAGACCAGGTTATTATATGATAATATATGCCTTGTAAGTATCGACCAATTAACAGCTGATTACATTTATTTCAAAAGTCGTGTCTCAGAATTAGGCTTGACTAGCTCTAGAGCCCAGGCAGAAGGGTAATGGTTACGGTAGGCTCAGGGCTCAAAGATTTCGGGATACGTCTCATTCCGCTTTTGGTCACAGCTGAATAAAGCCTCGGACGTGAAGTTTGGAAACGAAACTTCAGTTCTAAGAAAAAACAAGATTCAACGTGTACCACACCAAGTTCAGGTCCGTTCAGATTCTACACGGTAATAGGTTTGTTGTTGTTTTTTTTTTTTAAATATCGACCTTAACTCTTCCTGCCGCCCAGGTCTTGGCATTTTTTTTTTTTTTTTGAATTAAAAAAAAAAGGTCAGAAAAACCGGGAAGTGACATACGAAGGCGATTCTAGATTTTCCCCATACAAAATGTTTGTTTTGTTTTGTTTTTGTTTTTCTGAAGCCTTTCAATCCTAAGAAAGTAGGATTATCTCGGCTTATTTAAGAGGTTGCCTGTTTTTGCTGAGAACTTTTGTGGGTAGAAATTTGGAATTTGGAAATTTTGCCCGGACAGCGGCACACAGCCTACTCTTTCATCGAGTTTGAACTGTCAAGGGTTCTTTAACGTGCGTAATGTACACACGGGACCTCCGAAATATATTCGCCCTTATCCAAGACGTCGGGCTTCCCTACCCACAGGAAGCCAGGGGACCTTTGAGTCACTGAAAAAATTCGGGTTTTTGATCTTCGTGTTCTTCCATCTCCCGATGCAGGACCCGCGAGTCGATCCCGGCCCGTTTTCTCCGTGAACAGACGCCAAACCACAGAGCCACTGCGTCCCCCCACAAAATGGATACTACAGTTATGTTGATTTTATTTTGTCGATTGTAAGAACGGTCGTGTTTTCTGGTATGTCATCTAAAGCTTTCTTAGCACTTTATTGCATTATTGCTTTCGATATGCACCATTGAAATTCCCCTTTATTTTCTATTTCATGTCTAGACCGAGAGAGAGGAATAAAGGCACTCGTAATTCTGTCTCCCTGGATCAGGCGCACTAGATATACTCTATGAAATAATACGCAATATATTGGAAATAATCTCGCGTACTCAGGGGAGCATTTTACTTTTGGAAAGACATGTCCTAGAATTCTGAGAAATCATCTCAGCTTTAAAATCTGATAGTTGCAAGTTTTGTGCACCGAATACACGAAATTATATATCGGCTTGCGAATGCCAGCTTATTCTAACCGTGGGAACATCAAAACGAATGGGCAAAGGTCGTGGCAACCAAATTGTTAAAGCGAAGTAAATTGTATGCCAAACAAAAGCAAACAGCCTCATTGCGATCTGAAACTGTCTGTGTTGATTCACTCGAGTTGAACGCATCGGTAATCGATAAAACTTGTCGATTTCTAGCCCACAACTTGAGTGATGTGTGTATCTGAGCCAAATGCGTGTGAGTATATGTATGTGTAATCACGCGTGCCTTTACATCATGTGTTTGGCACAGCCAAACATTTAGTTTGCGTGTTCGCCATCCTAAGACAAGTTTAGACATTTGCAGAGCTACAAGTGTTTGTGTCCAGTAAGTTCATTGCCAGTGTCACGGCGCAAGCCTATCACTGACTGATACACAAAGCACAATGTCAGAGATCCAAACCACATCATATATCAAATCAAGTGACATGAAAAGGCTGTTCTCAATCTGTCGTACCGTTCTTAATTGGCCCTGCCAGGTGTTAAAAAAAAAATCTTAGGTTATGCCAATGAGCTGTAGAGAAATGAAAATTTCAATGCTAGGGCAATGTAGTACTTAGGAACAGAAACGTATCTACCAGTAAATGTATTGCCGATAGCGATCTGTACTCCAAACCCAAGGTCGCCTAATGTTTAAGAATGGACAAGCAAAACGTAAGGAAGCTGAGGGGAGTGGAAAAAACAGAAGTTGTATAGTAGATCATAATTTCTCATGACGAACTATTCATCTGGCAAAATGAATTAATTCGATATACAGTTCCTAAAGATAGACATGTCCATTTTATATGTATCCATTAATTTTCTAGGATTCTATACGATGAATAACCTTAATACTTCTCATTCGTTGTAGTCCAGTTACATGAACTGTTTCGGGCGATAGGCCGGTTCCTTTGATGTGGCAGAGAAGAAAACGAAGATCGTAAAGTATCACAGAACTATAAAAACCAATAGTCACGTCAAGAGCTTTGGTAAGAAAATGGAGGGGGAAAAAATCAATGGGCACGCTGAAAAGGGAGAATATCGATTTTGAACCACGTCTATGAGTCGGTTGGGTGTGCGCTGGTCACACCAGGAGAACAATTGCTTGTCTAGCCCGGCAAACCACGGGTCATCGGTTTTTTGTTTTGTTTTTTTCTTTACTGATTTGACAGAGGCATAAAAAATACTAACTGGCAATAAGAGGTTCAAGAGAAAAGGAGAAATCGAAAACGTTCCTTTGTATATAGGAGACTTGCGAGAGACGTGTTTTACTTTTTTTTTTTTTTTTTTGGTCAGCTTGGGCTAAAGGTCAACGCTACGATAAATAATGAACATACAAATATGCCATGACTGTTAAAATTGAAGAATTGTTAATATAATTGGCATATATGGTGAACTTTGTCCATATACGCTACAGAGATATTATGCTCAGTTTCTATGCATGATGGAATATCCTGGTAACATAGAGTTCAAGAGATAAAGACAGGAGATAGAAAGGTTGTATGCTGGCGGTTCCAGCATTTTAGAAATTACTAGTCGGACATAATTAACTGTAGAAAAACTCGAGAAAACGGCATCTGACGGATGACAGTCTATGACAGGCGGCAGAGTAGTTGATCACTAGATATTATGATGGGTAAGGGGAGAGAATCTGAGCTGTTACTGATGTAAAGGTATGGTAATGACAGCTCGCCTGTTACCTTGACCCATCCGTAATATGTCTGTGGCAAGAAGGGAGATCATTATTTTACCGATAATTTCATGTAGAAGTAATTTATCTGTGAAAGGGAGCATGGATATGGATACCACAGAGAAAGAGAGAGCGCGGAGGAGGGGAAAAGGAAATAGGCAGTGAACGAGACATGGAGAAATAGGGACGGTGTCCACAGGAGGAAAACGGAGAGCTGCAAAAAAAAGCTACGAAGACAAAAAGTGATAAAAAGAGAAGAGAAGAGAAAATAATAGTAATAATAAATATAATACATAGCATTTACATCGCAAGTTCTGAACGCGTTAGAAAAAAAAGAAAGGAAATACACATACGCACATAGATAATCACTGACAATGCCCACAGCACGCACACACAACACACTCACATACATACATATACACACACATGAATCACATTCCGCAATACAGATCCTCTTCATATTCCCAGTCTCCAACGTCTAACCAGAGAATGAATTAGAGGAGGAAGAGCAAAAGAATTAGAGAGGGAGAGCGAGAGAGATGAGGATAAGAGAGAATGAGCGATAGAGAGACTTTACAAGTAGTGGACTGGCTTGTCTGTTTTTTCAAATGCTTATTTCCCACTTCTAGAAGTCCCATATAGGGATTTGTGGAATTTGGCGATAGTCCTAAACAAACACAGTGCTGTCCAGGTAAGGTAACCATAATGTTACTACTGCAGTAATATAACGTCTCGCCACTTCATTATTATGGCTTCAGTGTATACACCACGGAGACAGCCAAATTCATTATATTATTATTATGTGGCACACTATGCCTTTTCTAAAATATTTTTTTTTCTAAGACTCTTGAAAAACCATGGACAACAATCATTTCAATCAATACTGGTACCTATAAGGAAAGAGTCAGTGTATTAGTACTATCATGGGTCACTATGGGCCTTTTCTTTCGTCTGAAAAATCTGCTTTCGCGTTTTTTAAATTAAATGCTACATTAATCTCGGTTACTTTGATTTCTGCAATTTTGGGGTTCAGTTCCTCTATCACTCCATTCCAGACTATAGTTCTACCCTGTCCTGCGTTCTCTCCAATCCTTCACCTCCTCCTACTAAGACCGTGTGTTTCAGACAGGTAAGGACGTAACTTACAAGTACCGGTAGCTTAAAAAAGGGGAAGGAAGGGGAGTGAGCAGGAAACAATGAACCTTTACCATAAGCTGTCTTATAACTCACATAACAATCAAGCTCACTGTGGAAAACAGGATCATTCGATCCCAGAACTAAATCTAGGCCTAACTATTCAAAAGATTCCAAATCTTTTGTCCGGGCACAGAATAAAGGAACTATTATTTGCTTGTGTTCCCATGTTATGATCTTGGTGCCATGGGTAGACGAGTTGTGGATATAAAAAAAAAATATTTATCCTTTGCAGAGTTGTAAAACAGAGTGACAAACATATTTTATTTCTCCGCTCTATAAGACTACTTGAGTGGGAAATTATATTTTTAGGAGACGCAATTACATTCATAAGGCATAATTATAACAACACGTGCCTACAATAGTCATTACATGTCTCTAGCTCTGCACTTATCGTCTACATAATGTTTAACTAAATAAAATGAAAGGGTTTGTAAAATGTATTGTTATGGAATGCATAAAGCTGCAATCAAAGAGTATTAGAATCTGAGACACAACCTCAGTTTCGAGCTTAGTAATATCAATTAGAGGGCCTCGTAATGTTCAGATTTGACCTTAGTAAAATTTGTTGTGAACTGATTGAAAATGTTTAAGATATTTAAATTCACATATTCAGGAACTCATGATACTTTCAAAACATGCTTTAAAATGTCAATAATTATTATCACAGTTGATGCGTTCCTTAGGATACCGTAAAACTATTTTACAACAATTATTACTGTGTTCAATAGAAAACAAAGAAAGCAATAAATCAAAAGTGAGAAAAAAGCACTGCTGATGGTGTAGGGGGGGGGGTCTAATAGCAATTATTCTACTATCAATTCGTTTCTGGGGCAGAGAGCATCCTAAATACCCTAACGATTACAAAACTGTTATAAAACTTCAGTTGCTGCAGAATCGCATAAACAAAAAAGTACCGGTCGCTGACTTCTGACAAATCAAGAATTGAAAGAAACACATGGAAAAAAGAAAGCTTAAAATTTTTTTATTTTTTTTAAATCTTACCGGCAAAAGCACTTGTGAAATAGAGAAAAAAAACTGCTCTGTCACGAAGATAACTCCTTTCTGAATCAATGGTTGGTTTTTCTAAATTTCGGAAATCAGCGTTTGCGCAGGGACGAGCTAGATAAGAGACAAGAGCCCACGGTTGTGCAGGAACCAATGGCAAATCTGGGCACTTAGTCTGACGCCGGCACCGAGGGCTTGGGCTATGTCTGTGATTCATGGAGCGTTTCCTGAGCGGATCCCATGGCTCTATAAACTGTTGAGCAAACAATGCAGAGCCACGCCAAACTACCACGAAACAGCGGATCCCGGACGTTCTGTAGGTCAAACGTGGCGCACATTACTTACATATAACTTCAAGCTGTTGCGGCGAGAATAACCAAAACCTGACAGATTTTTGGGTACCTGTATAAGGTCAGAAATTGGGTCAGTGGATTGTGAAAAGGGCACGTTCAGTTATATTTAGCCGCATTACGCAATACAATAGAATGGCACTACTGAAATCATTATAGCGGAAAGATACTAGAAAATTTGTTGCACAACATCTAATTTAATTTAGAAGTCTGGAAGATTTTTCTTTAACGCAGATTTCCTTTTCTTTTTTTTTTTTTTCAAACAAACATCCGAAGCATAGCGTGTATTCCATTCAAGCCAATGGTACTCATATATCTTACGATCCACCATGTCTTGTGTGTCAAAATCGGACTTAATTGGCTTGATATTCAATCAAATACTTACAAAATTCTTGTCGCTGGCTATGCACTAATTTACATATCGAATGACCTGAACAAACATAAGAAGTTGTGTACTGCCTTTCTCACAGAGCAAGAACAATATATCCATACTTGGAGTTGCAGCTGCTGGACTTTTCTAGGAAGGAGTAATGGTTAAACTGCTCTGAAGGAACAGCTTTTACTATCCCTGAAGAAACAGCTTTTACTATCCCTGAAGAAACAGCTTTTACTATCCCTGAAGAAACACCTTTTGCTATCCCTGAAGAAACAGCTTTTACTATCCCTGAAGAAACAGCTTTTACTATCCCTGTAGAAACAGCTTTTGCTATCCCTACGGTTGTGTTCTATTACAGCAAGCTTGAGCCAAGTCCTGCGCACATCGTTTCTTATTTGTGACGGTTGAAATTGATGAAGACGTTTGGTGTTAGCATTTCTCTCTAGATCAACACTTAAAAGTTGCGGGGCCTTCTTGATTTTGCAGCCTCTTCATTTATAGATCGCCGATAAATCTATCTCAAAATCAGAACGAAAATGACAGCGAAAACCAACAAACAACACGTGGGCTGATAATTGATCCAGTAGATCTATTTCTATTTCCTGCATTCATGTTAAAATGTTTTTAATTGATTGTAATGGATTGTGTACAGTGATCTCAAAAGAGCTTTTGAATTACTATTATTATATTGTTTATCTTCATAAATAGGCCTACCCCATCCCTACATCCTCGGGGCCCGGAGTATATAAATAGGTTCTTTGCTCACACCTGCAGGTGGGAAAGCCTGCCATCGGTGGGATGTCTCCCGTGGAATGCCATCCTCGACGTTCCAGGGATGACATATCTTTTCTCTCTCCTTGCTCCTGTCTTCTGTCCCGCTCTTTCCTCTCTGCTTCTTGACGTATAACCGTATCCTACCGTGTTTGGCACAATATAGCCGTGATCGTGCTGATGTGTCGTTAAACCTCAACACAAACAAACACACCCCATCCCCACTGCTTATTTTTATCTTTTACAGAGATTAATGTCATTCCTATCTTCTGTATTCAATGCTATTTCAAGTCACACGCGCCGAGTGAGACATTAGGAGTATGCTAATACAGAGCCGTAGTGCTAAATTGGATACGTTCTAGGACTTATCTCCGATCTTTGCTCGCATTTCTTGCATTATGGTTTTTAATGCCAACCTTAGGGCCCATATAATTATGTGCCAACCTGTATAACCGATACTCCCTACACACACACACTCTCTCTCTCTTTCTCTCTCTCTCTCTCTCTCTCTCTCTCTCTCTCTCTGTGTGTGTGTGTGTGTGTGTGTGATTTTGTAACAACACGCTCGTCAGTGATTGAAAAAAAACGGTAAGTAATAAAATAAACATGCATGTATCTAAAACGGATAAAAAGCTATGTATGCGTACAAGCAGACAGTGGGACGGATGGCAGAAGGCGGGCAAACAGAAATAAGGATGTAAGGCAGACCGACAAACAGAAAATAGACAGCGATTAGATAAATACAGACAGACAGGCAGGCAGGCAGGCAGACAGACAAACAGATAGATATAGGAGGACAGATATTATTATGTACAAACATAAGGTAGATAGGTAGATAGACACACAGAAATACAGATAGATAGATAGATAGATAGATAGATAGATAGATAGATAGATAGATAGATAGATAGATAGATAGATAGATA
>JBCEWB010104306.1:0-12028 GCA_039654565.1 Peronia peronii | reverse complement strand
TAGATAGATAGATAGATAGATAGATAGATAGATAGATAGATAGATAGATAGATAGATAGATAGATAGATAGGTAAAGAATGGCTCTTTTTATCTTTTAATCCACATCATCCGTACAGCACGCTATATAATAATATATCCATTTAATTTGTAAGATATAGGAAAATACGTGAGCTTCCTAATTTATTTCCAAAAAGAAATGACGGACTTTTTTAACCATTTTTCCTGACTTGGAGAGCCAGATACAATGGGAGATCGTTGTGCTCAGCCCTATTACTTCTCTTTACCAGACACAAGAGGGACTGGACAAACAGTGTAATAGAGGAAAAAGAATCACTTCTGAGTTTTTTACTTGAGACATACACAATGAAAAATTCAAAAAAAATGTATGATGTAAAGAGAATGTTTTCTTCTTATTGTTATAACTTTATCAAATTTTTTGGCGATCATTCTGTTGAATGACAAGGTGTAAAGGGATTTTTTTCCTCTTTACAATGTTTGCTTTAGACCTCTTTGGCTGGGAAAGTGAAAGTAATTCGGATGGTCAAAATGATCTCCCCTCACACGAGTCCTTCTTTTGGGAGGGGCACATAATCTGCGAAACGATCTTCCATTATTGTACAATTTATCAAGACATTAAGTGCCCAAATATATATTTATCACATTTCGTGATATAGAGAGCCTAGTATATATTTCTCCATTTCTCCATGTTTGTCAACAAACAGAACCCCGATATATTACAATGTCGCTGTTTTAAGATTTAGAGAGCCCAATATTCGTTTCTTCATGTTTTGTGACTTAGGGGACCCAGATATATATTGTTCAAGGTTTCACGACATAGAGAGAGAGAACGATTACTGTCTTCACTGTCTGTGACATGGGAACGCAGGCATAATTATTTTCCCAATTAATTATTTTCAAGATATAGAAAGCTCAGCATAATATTTATTTTCAAATGTTTGTGACAAAGGGGCCGAGATAAATATTGTATAAATTTTCACCACCTGAAGATATATAGAAGTATATTTCTCAACGTCTGTTTGAGCATGTCACAGTTTATCCTTATGAGAAGCTCAATGAGTGTTTTGTATTAATTTGTGAGTGGGAATAAAAGTTGTGTTACATTCGCATGTCATATCCTTGTGTGACGGCACATTCTTAATTGATGGAAGTACTGCTGTCTCTGAAACTGTCCTTGTCGTGTGGAATGTAGTGAAAAGCTGTTACCACAAAAAGACAAAGACACCTATGATATTGAAGATGTGATCAAATATGTGATGTTTTTCACTTTCACTTTACATTTAAAGTCCAGCAGTTTGATGCTTACTCATACAGGCACACTACTGATTTAATATAAACAAATTACAGGCCTTAAGCTAAGAAAATAACAATGAAAGCAAATAAGACTAACACAGCCTTACTCAGAAGACAGCACTTTGTTATATATATTACCACTTTCAAAGTGAAACAGTGAAATTATACACATATTGATAATATTTGAAAATCAGTCAAGTTGAACATACACAGAGTTGTTGACATCATGAAGTAGAAATTATCAAAGCAACAATTTTTTTCTTCTGGTTCCTGATAAATAGAAGTATAACATTTGAGCAGCTAGGAGTCAAAGAAAGCAAACGCAACATCTTTTTTAAGACATCTACGTAATAGAACTTCTAATACTTATGTAGCATAAGATGGCATGACAAAGCCAACTAATGGCAAAAATGGCATTATACCATTATATATGGTAGCAATGAATTTACAGCATTTCATTATTTTTGTTAATAATCTTAAATGAAACATTTACCCTACATGAATTTAAAAATACTTGAATCACTAATCCAGGTGAACAATATGTACCGGTGACATGTTCCTTCCTACTATCCTTGGTAATTAGTCCAAGGCATACGAGATGAGATGATGATGTCAAAGAAAATGGAAATCATGTGAAGTTTAACTCAGTTATGAAACAACATCATTTTATCTGAACATGACAGTATAATAGCAATATCAAACTGAGGATGCTTGTTGTTGTTTGTTTGTGTTATAAAAGCACATCAGCACGATCACGGCTATACTGTGCCAAACACGGCAAGATACTTTTACATGTCAAGAAGATGAGAGAAAGAGGAGCGGGGCAGAAGACAGGAGCAAGGAGCAACAGAAGAGAATGATATCACCCTGGAACGTCGAGGATGGCATTCTATGGGAGATATCCCGCCGATGGCGGGTTTTCACCTCCTGCAGATGGAAGCAAAGAAAATAGTTATATACTCTGGTCCCCCCTGGGAGAAACTAAAGATGCTTTCAAACCAATAAACACTAAGAATAAAAAAGAAACTGTTATCACCATTGATATAGGAATGAATTGAATAGATACAGAATGTCCCTGATACTCTGTAAACTGTATGCGTTGGATAATTGTGCGCAGATACCTAGGGGTGAAAAATCTACACTATACCAAACCTGAAATGTGCACACTGCGTGTCACTCGTGTTTTATTGATTAAATAATCAACTCACACTCGCAATTCTTACCGGGACAGATGTTTGTTTTAAAAACAGGAATAAGCATTTTCATTGTTGTTTTTGTTGCTGGTAAACATAACAATAGTCATAAAAAAAATATTTGTACCACTCTTTTTCTTTGATCGAGCATCCAGCATGGCAAATGTCTTAATAGGTAGTCTTAACCCGGGGCTCTCATTCTTCCCCTCCCTCCCCCCCCCCCTCTCCCCGCCCCTTTCTTTTAAGACCGGAAAAAGAAAGACGGGCGAAAAAAAAAGATAAGCAATGAAGACTTTGAAACACCAAACGCGGGCATAAACTTCACTGACTTGCCAGTGTGAATGAAAAGGGTTTTAAGATTTTGATAAAAGAAAGCTAGATCTAAAACCAGTGGTCTATGATTAGATTTCGATCTAGTTCTAGATCTAGATATCTGTCTAGATACCCTGATCTTCATGCTATAGCTGCATGTAGACCTAGATCCTGTCAAAGTTGAAATAATCAGTCTGCTGTAAAATACTCCAAACGCTAACGAATGAAGCAGATCCAGATCTACACTGGCCTATTTTTAATCAGAAACATAAAGTCTTACCTTTTCAGAACCAGACTGGTGAAAATATGATCTTGAATCAATGCAAGTTGCCCAAACGTTTCCCCTTGTAGATCTAAGAAATACCGATTATGTTCTGGTTCGTTTCCAACCTCCTCCTGGTGGTTATCTAGACGAACGATGTCGCCATTCCACTGTTCTGTTACTTGACCTGGCGGTACGAAAATGCAGAGGCCAAACGGTGTCTTTATCCACACCGAAACCAAAATATGCTGATTAACCTTGCAGCAAAGTAAGTAGGCCTGTCACATAAAAGTCATCCAAGGTGAAAAAGAGAGTAAATACTACCCTATAAATTTGCGTGCTGATGTTTACAGACAAAAATCTTTCTTCAATAATGCGGAACGAAAAGAGTCAATTTGGCATTCAATATGAGCCAGCGGCCCGCAGCGAATGGCCTAAATAAAATGTTGCTGACAGAACGGGCTGAAAATAGATCTGAGTGTCTAAAAATAGGAATTTATATATTTGGAGGATTTCGATGAGCACACTTTCCAGTTGAAGCATTTTGTGCCGCATTTTGTTGCTTGATGAAAATGTAGTGCACATCCAGGATTTCGGGCAGAGATATTACCGATTATATTATTTATCTACTCTTTTCCATTGGGCTACCAAAGTCAGTGTTGCAAAACGGGTCAGATATATAGACCGATTTTGTTTTGCCCATAACACACCGCCGCTAATTACTTTGGCTTACCAAGTTAGTTTAGGAGAGACTAGACTAAGACCATGGATTTTCATAAAAAAATGAAATGCAATCGACAGCGCATATTGAGAAAATGGCCCAAGAATTAGGGAACCCTGTATTGGGCTCCCACCATCGAGAAAGGTGTGCTAGTCTGACAAAAGAAGTCCATATGGTTCTCTAAGTAAGCAGTTAGAAATATATTATTATTATTATTATTATTATTATTATTATTATCATCATCATCATTATCATTACATTGCATTTTCAAAAATTTATAGAATTTTTTTCAAATGCTTTTTTTAATACAAAGAGCTGAAAACACGTTGGTTTTTAGATATTATGTAAAACAACATGTTCTCCAAGTTTTATTAAGTTCCGTTAAAATTTGGCGGAGAGATCGATTTTGAAATTTGCCATTTTAGAGATAGAAAGTCCAAGATGGCCTCGTTGCCATGGCAACCGTTTGAAAAAAAAATTGATGTTTTCTCCGTTTTTGTATGCTTTGAACCATGCTAATTCCATGAAAACGGTAAAAATACTCTCTCTTTAAAATAAAACAATCATCTTCACTATCCCCCCCCCCTCACCACAACCCCTCCTACTGTACGAAAATAAATCAAAATGAAGCTGAAAAATATATCAATTAATCTGATAATCAAAACTAGTGAGTCAAAAGAAAATGAAATCTTATGCAGTAAAATACTCGAATCAGTGCTTTAAAAAACTGGCAAATGAATGAAAAGAAAAGTGTTTACTGCATCCCTGACATGAGTGTGGACAGACTATGTCTAAAAATGATAACTAATTTGAAACGGTGACAAAAAAAAAAAAGTTTGAATGGGAATAAATAACACCTTTGGATCAAATCTGCTATTTATACGAAATATGGGATGTAAAACAAATGTTGAATTGCGTGAAAGTTTCTGTGAATCGGATACGTGTGGATAATGTGCTTCTGACTTCACCGATATTTTCATAGTTACTGCCAGACGTTCTGTGCGTCTCCTGATTGACTTGATTAGATGTGAACTGAGACAGTGATGTACATCACGCATCTGTGTGTGACCCCCCTCTGGTAAAGCTATATTTGTATCTGCAGACTTCCTTGTCCCATGTCGTCTTCTGCAGAAAATTAGAGTTACCAGTATAACTCTCAATCTCATACGTGCAGAATTATAAATAAGTGTTTTAATTCTTCATATACGTTCGTGTAAGAGCAAACAGTTACATGGCACTTTATACCATCATTAAATACTTATTTGATGAAATAGGATTACAGGGTGTAGTTGTAAATTTATCAAAACTAATATCAGCAAAATCGAGAACTGTTGATAAATTTACATGAACTCTCATTTATTGCCAAAGAAACATTGTCTCCTTTCTATTTCGATGAAAATTTCACTTTTCGAATAAAGAGTAGCCATGCAGATCACTTAGATTTGTAAAGAAGGAAAAATAAAGAAAGAAAGAAATGAAAAATATACATTTTTTTAAGCTGAAACGTATGTGCTGTATTGATCAGTTTCTTAAAAATAAATAATACATTACTCAGTGGTTCACTCATTGAATCATTTTCTATTTTTCATCAAGGTCAATATACACAGGGTAGTTTTCCTCCTCACAGCGAGACCACAAGGCTCAGCCTAGCTGATTTTCACTCAGGCTCAGATTGGACAACACAACAATAGAACAGAAAATATAATAATATGCTCCTGGTCTGCTATTGCCCTCGCCGAGTATTTGTATTGGACTTTATACATGCCATGAGGACAGTTACAATTATATTGGGTTTTCAATAGCCTGGCTCTCTTTGGATTTGACCTGTGAGGCTAGGAAGATATATATGTGTACCCTCTCCCACTCATAGTCCATCCAACCAATCCTACACACACTCTCGGGGCTCGCTGCAACCATTCTGTCTTGTTCAGACGAACTATTTAGATATAAAATACTGTCAAATCGTAAAAAAATAAAAATGACATGTGCTTGTCTGGTTGTTTGTTTGTGTTGTGGTTTAACGGCACATCAGCCAAGTTACGGCTATATAGTACCAAATAGGTTTATATGTCAAGAAGAAGAGAGGAAAGAGAGCGGGACAGAACACAAGAGCATGAAGAGAGAGAAGAAATGCCACACCTGGAACGTTAGGGATGGCATACCATGGGAGACATCCCACTCTAAGAGGGTCTTCACCGTATGCAGGTGGAAGCACAGAACCTACTTATATACCCCGAGCTGCTGCGATGAGGAGGGAGGGGTGAGGAAGACATGAATGTGTACTTGGATAATGTGAATGCAGAATATGTGTAAAAATTTGTCATATATTTCGTTGACGCAGTGTACATGGCTGTACACCCGCAGTTGCGTGTACATCCTGAGTTATCCCTTTATTAATTTTGAAGGATAGCTTCCGTTAGTATTGATTCTTCGTTCATCGTATTTTTTTAAACGCCATTCTCTCCAGGTCGTGCACTTCACATAAATTCATACTTACAGTGGACTCCCCGTAGAGGTACGTTCAACCCGGTCACAAGCCTAATGCCTGTAAAGATATGTTGTTCTGCTTAAGCCTAATGGTCTAGGAGGCCTAATGGTCTGACACAGAGTTTCTTCAGATCTACTCTGATCTCACACATGATATTTGCCTGTCATGTTGACACTGAGATTCTGTTCTGTTATTGTCCACTTCCTGATGCAATGTACTCCACGTTCTCTTACACTTCTGGACACATTTACGAGCTGGACAACATGTAAGGAGAAATATACCAAATCACTGTGATGCATTCTGTTCTATGTTCATCAGCCCCAACATGTCACAGCAATAGTAACCCTCCTGTCCGAACATCGAATAACAATGTGTAATACAATTTTCTAAAACCTATTCATATTCAATTTGTTCCCCTACTCGTTATCTCTTTAGTTGCTTCCTCCCTCTCTCTCTTTGTCTCTCTTTCTCTCTCTTTATCTCTTTCTCTCTTTTTTTCTCTCTCTCTCTCTCTGTCTCTCTATCTCGTTCTTTCTCCCTTTCTTTAGCCATTTGTGTTCAGGGTGTTGGAAGATAAACTTAAGAAATAAACTGGAATGTTCACCATGGGCCTGGCCAAAGGCGATCTTAGGATCTCTATTACATAGCTTTGAAACATGACTTGTTCTCCATCTCACTTATCAAAAGTTCTCATTACTTTAATTACTTACTTCATTCTATTTGTACCACATGGCCACAAAGGTGGACATCACTGAGAAATGATTCCACATGATCAGTCTTTGAGACAACTGTGGGGACGATTTGGAATGACTCGAGTTCTCTTGGAGGGACGATTCTCGGCGACAACTCCGCAAGAGGATTCTTTAGCGATTACTGACTTCTTAGCCAAAGCGGCTGACGTAATATATTAATTTCCGTCATGACTTGGACCAAACATGATAAGTACGTTTTCATCAACACGGGGAAAAAAACATTGGCTTTTTTTCTTTTTTATATATTCCACCAAAAAGGAGGACAATTACCTGGAACGGTACACGTGTAATGAGAGAATTTGTATTTCAAGTTTTTTTTTTTGTTTTTTTTTTCTAAACAAAAAGGCTCAAGATTAAATTTGATAACTACGAGTATGTACCAAAAGTGTAATATTCGAGAGTAACGTAGTTTCTTCAACAAAACACTAATGTAATTGATTGCATGTATCTTGGATAAATGAAGAGATATCAAGGTCATTTCTTACGACCTCAGAGATTGGCATATTGTCTGTCTTTCTTTAGACTAGTTTATTAGGGATTAATATCCACTGATCAAATGTATCAGTGTTAGGAATGAGGTAGTCTTAAAACAAATAGCGGTAAGTTGTCAAATGTGAGTATTTCATCGCAAGTATCTTGAACAAATGAAGAGATATAAAGGCTATCTTTTAGCATCTTTAAGAATGCGACCTTGTCTGTATTTTGCTACTTTACGTTATCGTCTCGTCCCATTAAGGATCGATCTGTACTGACCGTATCAGTATTAAAAAGGGAATACATTTAAAACGGATAGCGGTAAGCCATCAAAAGTAAATGTATTTAATCGTGCATTTCGTTCATAAATGAAAAGACAAAAGGGTTCTCCTGTACCACCTTAAAGACTGTGACATTATCTTTCTCACGATTGGTAAGGTTATTACGGCTCGCCCCTTTAAGGATTGATATTAACTGATTGAATGAATCTGTGTTAAAAACGTAAAGCGGTAAGTTGCCAAATGTGAGCATCTTGAATCGAATATATCTTCGACAAATAAAGAGATATAGATTTCATCCTTTCCCAACTTCAAACATTCTTAACAATTCTGTCTTGTAGTACTTGCGATTGTCACGGCTCATCTCATTATTGATCAATGTCCACTTACGGTAGTTACGGACTATATACGTCTTTCAACCTTCTGGTGGAGGTTACCTCGACTTATATCCACTGATCGAATGTGTCTGTGTTAAGAAGCAGGCTCTCTTGAAATGTAGAGCGGTAAATTGTGAAATGTGAGTATATTTGACGGCATAAATCTGGCAGAAATGAACTGATTATAAAGTTCATCTTTACCACTTTCAAAAGATTGCCAGTTTGTGTCTCATGGTGCCTAAGATTATTGCAAGTTGTCCCTTTACTTATCAAGACCCACAGACCAAATGTATTAATGTTAGAAAAGGGATAGCCTTAAAACGTATAGAGGTATGTTGGCAAATGTGAGCATATTTAATCGCTTGTATCTTTGACTAATAAACAGATATCTTCTCTTATAACCTTTAAGATGTTACTTTTGTCTGTCTCTTTGTATTTTAGGTTATTACACCTCCTGGCATTAAGTATCGACATCTACTGATCGAATGTTTCAGTGTTAGGAAGGAGTCTCTCTTAAAATGCATAGCAGTAAGTTGTCAAATGTGAGCATATTTGATTACATATATCTAGCATAAATGAACAGATATAAAGTCCATCTTTTATCGCCTTTAAGGTTGCAACCCTTTCTTTGTCGTGGTATGTTAGGTTATCGTGGTTCGTCCAATTAGAGATCAATATCTACTGGTTCGAATGCATCCGTGTTAGAAAGAAATAATCTTGAACGTCTAGCGGTACATTGTCAAATATGAGCATATTTCATCGCATGTACCTCGCCCAAATGAATAGCTATAAAGTCAATCTTCCATCACTTTAAAGATTGCCATCGTGTCTGTCTTCTATTATTTTAGGTTGTCACGGCTCCTACCATTAATTGCCAATACCTACTGACTCAATATATCAATGTTGAGAAGGAGATACTCTTAAAACGTACAGCGGTAAGCTGTAAAATCTGAGCATATATGATCGCATATATCTAAGACAAATGAAGAGATATAAAATTCATCTTTTACCACCTTTAACATTACGATTTTGTCTGGTCGTTTCTGCCTATGTTATCGCCACTCATACCACTAGGGATTAATATTCACTGATTAAATATAACAGTGTTAAAAAGGAGATAATCTTAAAAAGTATAACCTTAAGTTGTCAAATGTGAGCATAGTTCATGGCATATCTTGGACAAATGAAGAGATATATGGGCTGACCTTTACTGTCTTCAAGACTACAATCGTGTCCGTCTTCTGTTACCCCAGATTCTTGCGGGTCGTTCTATTAACTATTGATATCTACAGATCGAATGTGTCAGTGTTAATAGAGAGATCCCCTTAAAACGTATAGCAGTAATTTGTCAAATGTGAGCATATTTTTGATCGTATATTATCTGGAACAAATGAAGAGATAAAAAGACCATCATTTTTGAGACCTTTCTTTTCCCCTTAATACCTTAGGTTAACGCGGCATATCCCTTTGCCGATCAATAACCACTGACGTATCAGTGTTAGAAAAGAGATAGTCTTAAAATGTATAGCTGTAAGTTGTGAATGTGAGCATAATTTTATTTGATATATCTGGCACAAATGGACATATATAAAGTCAATCTTTTACCACCTTCACGATCAGGAGCGTGACTTCTTTTGGTACCCGAGGCCTTCACAGCTCGTCCTATTAAAGACCAATATCTATTGATCGAATGTATCAGTTTTAAAAAAGAAGATAATTCTTAAACGGAAAAAAAATCCTTGCCGCTGACATAGTTTCCGTGACGAGACTAATATGTCGGTCGATTTCCTTTTTCATGTTAGTTATAGTGATTGGCTTTATTTGGTATTTCCCTCGTTATGATTTGGGTTTTTATATCCTTTCTTCCAACCTAACCAGCTGCATTTTGCAAGTCAAAACTTCCTATTTTCTTTATCTCATTTCATCATCTAACAATTTTTTTGTCTCTTATAATGCTCTTCATGTGAATCAGATACATGTATGTTCATGTCTCTGGGTACCAGCGCGATTAGTTTCCTCTTCAATTACATTTTTTTTTAATCGATAATTTCATGTCAATGTGTCACAGACGGCTGGATGTAAATTCTAATTCTGTTGACGATCATCCAACTTAATATAAATTTTTACCCATCTCTCTGGCTGAATTTTATAATTTAAAAGTCGCATATTGTACATCGTCTATCCCTCTACAAACGGACTTGAAAAAAAAAAAAAGATAATCAGCCTCATGTGTGAATTACACCAGTAAATGCTAAGGATATTTTTTTCATTTTTAAAAAAAATATTTATTATTATTATCATTATTATTATTATTATTGTTATTATTATTATTATTACTATTATTATTATTTAATAACACTGAAAAAAACTGCTTTTAGCTTCAAATTATGTGAGAGAAAACAATCAATAGACATTATCTGGGTCTAAGGACATTATTTCTCGACATTGCTTTCGCACAAAATGATCTTTGCCAGGACTTTGTTATCAATATATAACCAATTTGCTTTTGTTAACCGTAAGTTATAGAAAACGGCAGAATAGTCTAACCGCTTCTGTTATACAGGATATATCAAAATAGTTTCACTTGTATTGTGACTGTCACTATCTATATGGGAGTTACTGGTTTTGTTTTGTTTTGTTTGTTTCTCCTGTGTAGGTGCAGCGCCAGGCACCATAATGTGCTACAATACTGCCATCCATAGCCAAGTTCGATGGTCCGTTCCAGTCAAAGCTCACCTATGTTGTTGTTTATTTCAGAGCCTCTTTTAAATTTTCAAAAAGTCCTCTCATATTTGTTGTCTTTATTGTTGTTGTTGTTGTTGTTGTCTTGATTAAAACCTTCTTTCAAGGGAGGAAACGAGGAGGTGGGGATTGGAAGAGAAACGGCGCCGGACAAGTTTCTTTTTTCTTTTTTTTTTTTCCTGACCCTAGATCACTTTACTTCGTCTATGTGTAATTGGCATCTTTGTCTGATTGAGAATATGTCTTTGGACACTTACTGGTGTGTCTGGTAGCCATGGAAACAGCCGACATCTTGAACTTTGCTTTTTTTTTTTCAAAATCTATCTTCTCTGTTTCTACCTCACCAGTTGGTTACAAATGTTGTACGCCGGTTTATGTTGTTGTTTTTTTTTTGTTTTTTTTTGTTTGTTTGTTTGTTTTAAATCATTTAATATCGATTAAAAAAATGAGAAAGGCAAATTAAAGTTTGACTGACATTTGTTGTTGTTGTTCTTGATTTCTTAAATGGATTTTTTAATGACATATTGATCTTGCTATATGCCAAGTGTGTACAAAAATTGGCATTTTTTAATAGTGTATATTTGTTTGTTTGTTTTTTGTTTGTTTGTTTTGTTTTGCTTTGTTTTCGTTTTGTTTTGTTTAATCTCTAAAAAATTAAAGGAGATAGAATAAAAAGTCCTCTTTTCATCCAATTCTACTTCGAGTTGATAAGGAATATTTGTCTTGCGGCCAGTCCAAATGAGACGTAAATCGCTAGGCAAGAAATGAGAAATCGGGCTTTGAAAGTGATGAAGGGGGTTCAGATATCGATTTTTTTTTATTGTAGAAATCGAAAGTGCATTCATTTCTAAACAAGACAATATCGGTCTTACCCTCGATTTATAAATATTACTTTTAAAATCGGTTCTTTTGGGAGGTAGGTATATAGATTTATGCGTTCGGCCGTTCATTCAAACTCGATTTTCTCGGTCATTGCTGAAGGATCACCCTTTGTCTCTTTAAACTGCAATATCTCTGGCTATAATAAAGCTAGATCAAATCGTTTTTCACCATCTGAAAGGGTATGAAATAAGCTTTCACATGATACCAAAAACTCCATATGGTGAAAAATCGACAT
>JBCEWB010104295.1:0-12029 GCA_039654565.1 Peronia peronii | reverse complement strand
GGTAATGACTCAGCCGACCGAGCTGCGAAGCGAGGCCTGGCGAGCGCCAACAGGGTGGAGACTGGCCTAGGCCACGGTGAAGTCAAAAGTGTCATCCGACATAGTGTTCGAAACCGGTGGAATCGACCTGTGGAAGGTGAAAAGAGCTGGGATAGCAGCGTTGGTCATGTTCAGAACACCAGGCACAATGCCCGAGGCCGATTACAAGGTGTCAATGAACAGCCACCTGCTGTAATTAAAAATGGGGAACGGACCCCATAGGTTCACCAAGCACGGGAGACCCGCTGCCTGCGACACATGTGGAGACACTAACGATGTCAGCCACTACATGCTCCGGTAACAGAGGTTTGAGGACCAGCGCAGGGACCAGAAAGAAGAGCCAAGGTGAGAAGACAATAAGTAGGCTAAGATTGATTTCACAGGCGACCGAGACCAATACTGCATAAAGCAGGAACAACAACCCAGGCATACGATTTGTCGGCCATCATCACCAACAGCCTGGCTTGTGAACTTCTTGATGACGACTTCATGTCCAACCAGGAAACAATTAATATTGTTTTGTCTTCTCAGAGTTAAATGTTTAACAGAAGCAAAATTCTCGGTTATGTCGCTTATGTAGGTCCAGTAACCTATGTAAATAGATACATCTATATGTGGATCTTCACCTCCCTTTACACAGAGCTGATTTCCTGATCAAAACAAGGTCTGTGACTTGCCTTTTTCAGCCTGCATCTTTAACTAAATCAAGAAAACATCTTTTTGCTTTAATATCATGATAATTTATTCCCCCTTGTTTATATTTTGTTAATGAATGTATATGGAAATATAATATATATAAAAACTTGAGAGATCAAGAACTGAGCAGTGATACAAGTACATATTTAAAGTCTCTGTCAACATATCATAATTAAAGCTACAAAGCTCTGGACAATGTGCATCAGTGGTCTGAAATGTTTTCACTGTTCACCAATACTTCCACTTTATTCATTTCTTTTACCTTTTTTTCTCATGCAGTACTGAGAAAAGACTCCAAGTTCTTGAATACATGTACCATGCAAAGCACTGCATACTATAAAAATGATCTTTTCATAAAATGGATCTTTTCAACATATTCCTGGATATGTGATATTATTACAAACATAAACTTTTGCCACTTCAATTTTCTCAAGTATTTAGCATACACTATTGCTACTTTAATTTTTTCAAATATGTATGAACAAAAAGTCTTTTTTATTAGACTGTATTGCAGTGTACAAAGTGACAGCAACGTCCTTTGACTTCAAAAAGTAAGTCATTAATCAAACGAGATGAATTTGATATAATATAACATCCACTATACAACTACATGTTAACTAAGTGCACCATATTTCCTCAGAGTAATAGAAACTGTCTCTAGTGTAGTTGACATACATAGCAATATAAAATGCTTGTCTTTAAATTTTTCACATTTTTTATCCTAGAACCAAAACATTTTTCCATGCACAAGTATGTGTAGCCTCTTATGCTTGAAAATCTAACGATGCCTTTAAAAATGTTAGTCTATTCTGGTAAAGTTGGAAGATTCCAGTCTAAAACGATGGATCAATGGTATTTCAATCCTCTGGTGTCCTTCATAACTGCAACAAAAGAATCTGAAATTCCTCTGTTATCTTGATTTCCACTCATAAAAGACTTGGAGAAAATTTTCCACTGAAATTTTGCACATCTTCCTAAACTATCAGTTATTTAATTCTAAAATCATGCTGCCATTATTTACGTATTTGAAATAATTTTTCATTGCATCCCTTCATGCTTATGAACTTTTGCCAGGAAACCTATCTTTTCGTAATTTTAATTTCATTCCTAATTCATTATGATTCGCAAAACATACTGAAATATAATTAATATGTGGCCAGGATAAAATTAAATTCTCTTGTCGAACGGGCAACATCTGGAAAATTATATGATAAACTATAGCTATAAAATGCATTGTGAGTTTTTCACGCTCTCATTGGCACAGTTCAATCAATAAAATGTTAATTTTGTCATCCGCCATTTCTCTTTTTTTCTTTTTTTTTTTTTTCAGTGGTTGATATTTACTCTTTTGACTCAAGCTCATGTACGAAGATAACCACCCCACTGGAGGTTGAAAGGCATAAACAAAACCATAACACTAACAATAAGCTGATCTAACTGCAAAAGATGCTATGTTAAACATTTATATCATGCTTTTTAACCTTAAACAAATAAACACATACAAACACAGAAAAAAGAACAAAATATAGATCATGTGATCAGTTAAATAAACAAGTGTAAAAAAAAAAAAAAAACCTCTTCAGTACGGGCAATGCAAACTCCCCAACGTCTGATCTGCAACATCTTCAGTGGTGACTGCTCTAATATCATCAACACCAGTGATGGCAACTACTCTTCCGGCAGTATCAGTTGTGACACAAACAGTATGACCAAAGGCAATAACAACAGCTGCAGCAACCACAGCACAACACACATTCTATAACACATCCTACCTGTACACTCAGGCAGCTCCCTTTCCATTCCACCAAACCAGAATATGTGTGAATCGTGCCTGCAGACACTTGAGGTATTACAAAAGCATTGCAAATAAAGAAAAAATTACTTTTTCTCTCATTCGAAATATGCGTAACGGAAAATTTTGAAAATTTCAACTGATGGAAAAAAAAATTTTGTTTTCTCACTTTGATAACTTTTTCACAATTTTTTTTTTTTTTTGGTTCACATTTCAAAGGACAAGACAAAAGGTGTTATTTTTCCTTCTTTGCAATGCCTGCACCATAACTCTTGTACTTGGCAAAAGAAAGTGTCATAGCTGGTTGAAAAAATGGTTCATTAATCATCAGAGGAAAATATGAAAGCAGTACTCACTTGTCTTTGATGTCGTGGAAAAAAACAGGCTCAGGCGTGGTTCATGGATTATAATTTTATTATACTTGCAGTCTTTTGCCATTCAAAATTCAAGCAAACAAGTAAATGTCCAGAATTGGTTGTTTTCATCTTGTTTTTTCTTCATGTTCAGGCCACCTGCTTTGGCACCATTCATTAGCATAGGTGTTCACACCTTTTCCTGGTGAATGTGTGCAATAAACAATTGCGGATACCAGACTAAAACAATCACCAGTAAGAGCAATTATGTTATGATACTGACGGCAACACACACCGAGGGGACTATGCAATATTACTTCTTGAAAACAGTTAACTGAGCATTCCCGTTAAACTGAGCATGCGATTCATTTTGATTTACCATCAAAGATCTCTAGCTTCGACTAACCTTTGCCCGTGATTCACTCAAGCAAAGTGAGAATGATTTCCTTCCTTGTGATCAACAGCTCAGTTGTCATTTCTCTGCGCCACTTTATATTTCGCACCAGCTGTTGCATATTTATTGTTGTACTGTTCCTTTACACATTGTTCATTTTCTGGCGAAAATTGTATTTCACATAATGTATGCCTTTACAAAACTATCCTCAGGTCCAATTCACAACAGCCAAAATGTAAAAAAAAAAAAACACCAAAAACTAATCTGTAGCATAGACTAAAGCATCTCCATTTTTGTCTTGCTTGGTAAAATCGCTCTAGAATCCAAACTCTATCAGACTCTTCCACAATTTACGCATGATTGTGTTTGCCGTTGTTTGCTAGCATTCGCGGATGTCGGGCTAACACATTTTGCGCTCGGCCTTATGCACGAGCGTCAGTTGGAAACCTAATCTGCGTACGACACGACAGGCGTGGACTTCCTGCTTCGCGCGTTCAGTGTGCTCTCGTCTGCTCTAGGCTTAACTGCTGCTAGCCTAGTACTCGTTTGCACACCACACCCCGCCGAGCCCTCGCGACTTCCACGCAGACTCTCAGCTTTGTGATGTTGTGAACTTGTGACTAGTCGCAAGGGCAAGGTCATCACACAGCTTTTTTTTTTTTTTTTCGTCCGTGTTCGACACTTTCAAAGAAACGAACACCATGTATTTTTTGGGTCACGCATTATTGCTGTTGAACATCACAGCAAAAGACGGGTCGCCTTGAAACGATTGTTATTTGTGATTTTGCCCCTCTCAAATGACAGAAAAAAACGCGTTTGAACATAAGAGTGACATACCAAAGCATTGCATTGCTGAGACATCATCATCATCATCATCACCTTCTCCTCCTCTTCTATTTTTGTTTTTCATATATTGTAAAGATACAAAAAGTTGCAATGTGTGTCCTTTAGATGCAGTTGGATATAGGGCAGTAACGAAAACAAAAAAAAATCTGCCAAATTTCTCCCACGAGACGCTATTCTAATGCTACTGGTATTAATAATGGCCGTGTTATTTATATTCAAACTGGGTATGTGAAATAAATACAAATGAATAAATAAATAAATGTAGTGAGGATTTACATGTCATTGTAAATAAATCAAGTCATACCAGCTGAAAATACAATCGCACTTTTTCTTTAAACTTGTCAATGAAATTTATTTCTGCCATCGGCGGTACGCTTTTCAAGCGGAGGCAATGTTACTTGTCTCTGCCTTGTTCTAATGCTGTGAGTGGTACACTGTTACTGTCTGCCTGTAATGTGAATATGTCTTACATCATTAGATTATATTGTCTCACCAACTGTGAATGGAATGCCCGTTTTGAGGGCAAATAAAGTTTATCTGATCTTATCTTTGCTTTTCTTAAGCCTTTTAATCCTGAGATTTAGCAATTATCTTATCTAATCTAAACATATCGTATCTTATATTATATTATCTTATCTATCTTAACTACCTCATTTATATTATCATATATTATATTATCTAATCTTATCATGTCTACCTTACCTTATTTAAGCTATCTTATCTAATATTATCGTATCTAATCTTATCTTGTCTATCTTATCTTATTAAAGCTATCTTATATTGTTTATCTTACCTTATTTATCTTATCTTATCTTATGGCTAGAGGAATGCTATACGTGACCTTGGTCTCTAAAATAATAAATCAGTTTAAGTGATGAAAACTGCACGAGATACCTGCCGATTCATTGATGAAGTGGAAAAAAAGTTATTATTTGAGTTATCGCCCGTTGACTATTGTTTTTTGTATGAGAGGATAATGTAATGTCGTAAATTTTGGTGGGCCTTCATTGTTTACATTTTACGACATAAGGTTTCGTTTTGCACATCACTGTTATGAAACATCAATTATTTTTTATGGGAATCCTTATCTCGAGACCTGGGCACTGTCTGGTTTAATCTACTCTGTGGGGGACAGGTGGTAACAGTTGATTATCTCTGTGGCTCGGTAGGCTAAGGACAGGCGTGCGATCGAAAATCCTGAGACACTCAACTCACGAGCTAGGTGAGTATCAGTCTTTTTCAGAAATTTCTTTCACCAGCCGGCATAATTATTCAATATTCAATTCATTATTATTTACCCGAAGACGTCGGCTTATAGATCTGTACACATACTCATAATACGCTAGATGTGGATCAGCAAGGCCTGTGGGATAAAAGTTCCGATTATTGTGAGATGGACATGAATCGATGATCAGGAAAGGTACTGCCAACCAAGAAAGTTGAGAAATCCAGACTGGGTTAAATTTGAATTTGAAGTCATAAATCTAGACTAGATCTGACTCATTATAAACCTGTGTCAGCAATTCCACATGAGTCAATTTTGTTTGTTCCATATTTGTAGTTTCTTTGATTGCATCAATACATCAGCAAAAAAATAAGGAGCTCGTATGTCGACATCAGTTCGTCTCTCGTACAATTATTCATCTTCATTTCCATCCCCGCTTCCACAAGAAAGAAAAAGTGGACCATAGAATGATAGATAAGATTATGACTTAAGTAATGGTGTATAATGCCTCTCTTCAATACCATAGCCTCGCCCGGTGCAGTCTGGTTTGGCTGCAACTCAACGTGATTGATGGGACAGGTTACCTTGAGGATATATAACTTATTTAGGATTAGCATTTCCTTCTCTTGCTCACCCATCCGCCCATATTTCCCCCCTGTCCTGCCATACATCCTATGACACAGTGTATCACTTACTCTCCTTGATTTGTCTGCTTTCGCCCTGTCATCACTGTGGTGTCTCATAGATGGCATCTTAAGAAAAAAGATTTACAAAAATGAGATATATTGAGCAAATCTGTTACAAATATACCATGATTTAAATTTGACTCACATCAAATCTGAAATATCGTAGTAGCAAGTTCAGTTCAGGGAATTAATAAATTTAAGCCTTTTTGTGTTGCAGTGAGGTATTTCGAGCTTGGTCATATGACTGAAGGAATATCCCTCACACATGAATCTGTTTATGTTTTGTGAACATGACTGAGTGCTCATCATTCGTCAAGAACTGTCCGTTATATGCAGAGCATATACACATAATCAGTGTGTGAGCAATAATCCTTTGGTCATGTGACCGACTTCGAAATATGTCATTCATAAGTCAAGAGAAAGGGCTGGCCCATGATAAGTTATCAGCTGCTGTCTTTGAAATGTTTGTCTATATTGATTGCCTAACTTTTTTTTTTCACTTTGAATTGTTGAACAATCTTGTTGGAGTTTTTCATGATCAATGAGAAATTAGTATTTGTATCATTTTTGCCTGTTTTCTTTCTACAAAACATAGACAAGATTTGCAGTAGGCACTACTTATCCTGATAGTTTGGTTCGCTTATTATTCTGCATTGCTGTCTTGTCAGGTACGATCTTTAGAAACTTAATCATTCCCATTAAATCACATCATGTGTCTTTTCATTTGAGATGACTTACCTGTCAACTACCGTCTCTTATCTTGCCTGCCACAGGATGAGAAATAGGTAGTGAGAAGTTGGGATAGGATGGGGTTTAAAGGGGTTTTTGGGGGGGGAGGTGAAGAGGGTGAGGTGTTGTAATGAGATGAAGGATAGGGATGCATTATTTTTTAAAAAATTGTAACTTTGCCTGTCTTTCCTTATAATTCTTTTTGTTTATATATACATGTATGTTGTCTCCTTATCCACCCATTTATTATGAAAGGTTTTTAAGAGTAACTAATTTTGTGACATACATGTTATATTGTATATTTTATAGTACTGCATTTTAAAATGGGTTAAGTGTACAATAAGAGCAGCCACAGTAACCAAAGAATGACGAACTCAGTGGGAATGAAGGTCTGAGATATGAGAGTGTAACAGAAGGTCGTGATCCTTTGTCCGTTATTTGTATCATCACATTCAACGCTTTTTAAATTGATATGTTCCTTTCTTTCCCACATGGGAGTTTTTTAAAAGTTTTTCTTATACACATGTATTTATCTTTTGTCAAATTATTCAAGATACAAAATAAATAAATAAGATAAAATATTAAAAAATAAACTAAATAAGTAAATTATAATCTCTTTAAAGTGTTGAAGATGATGAGGTAAACAAGGGACACAAGATCAGGACTTTCAATCTGTTAGTCTCATACAGAATGTATAAATGAAAACGAAATGTAAACAATATAATTATACCGTGTAAACGACAACGAAATCTCAACTAATCCCAGTTTCATACATCCGTTGTCATCATAGAGACTGAGAAACTAAAACAAAACAAAGCAGAAAAAATACAGCTACTGACATTGTCGTTTTTTACTGAGAAATTTTGGAGGTAGAGAGACTGGATAGGACAATGATATAAGATCGGCCTACATGATATATGGTCCAAGTAATTTTTGGCCATTATGGGCACAGATAACATTTCAAAACCACTCTTTGACAAATTGCGAATTGTTTGCACCGCTGAGTCACGTGATGGCTGATGGAGACGGAGATCCAGTTTCTTATGTACCAACAAGATAGTCCTTGTAGTGACACACTGACTGACCTACTTTGCTCTCTTCAGTTCCTGTTTACATTACACGACCTGTTAGATTTGACCCGCTGTTGACATACGCTCCAGTACACACAGACTAAGGAAGCATCCATATTTGTCCGGTCAGTTTTGCATCATGGATTTCTTTAACGTAAGCTTATTGCACGCAGTGAACGTGATTCGTAATCTTTGAATGGACACCGCGAATTGAGTGATTATGGGTATATGTAACTGGTTTAAAAGTGAAAGTTTACAGGTGAAAAATTAAGAAACAGGCAAAAAACAAGGTGATATTTTAGAAAGTAACGAAAGATCTCGTTAGTAATCACTGTGGATATATGTCAATAATCATATGCTGTTTTTAGCGAGTTATTGATTTATGCGCACTAAAAGATTGAGCCCGTATATGGGATCGATTTCCTTTCAAGCTGTGATCGTAGAGACCTAGGCAAATACAATTTATGTAAATTATGAAACACTGGTGAAAGTGAAGTCAGATTTTGTTTTGAAAGAAGCCTGGTGTATCACAAATGCACCCAGTGCTTCGAACTTTACAAGTCATCAGAAACGAGCTGCATTCAGTGAGGGTGTTGTTGACAAAATCATGCTCGGGAAAATTAAAGCAACTGCGCCATCAGATGGTTCTTGAGTTTCCATCCTCGATTGTGGTAAAAACTGACTCATCTAATGCAAACAAACAAAACAACACATAGTACAAAGTGATACGGGGCACCTTAGGTAGTCATCAGGTGATAATCGCACATTCTGTTCTGGTTATGAAACAATTCCCTGTCTAATATTGAAACGCATGGCCTGCATGTCAGTTTATGTGCCGTTCGGATATGACTTTGCCTTTCTTTCTTTCTTTCTTTCTTTTTTTATTCTTTCTTTTTAGTTCTTTCTTTCATTCTCTCTATTTTTTCTTTCTTTCTTTCAATCTTTCTTGCTTTCTTTCAGTCCTTTTTTTCTTTCTTTCATTTTCTGTCTTCATTTTCTTTTTTCTTTCTTCATTTTCTTTTTTCTTTCTGTCTTTTTCTTTCTTTTTTTCTTTCTCTCTCTGTTTTTTTTTTTTTTGCGTATTGTTTTGTCATGTTTTGAAATGTGGAGACTAATACGTGTGCACCAAGTTTGCCGGTGGGGACCAGAAGTAAGGGGGGGGGGGAGGGGGGGATTTTTATTCTGCGAATGAGAGGCCTATCTTTAATCCGTTTTGCTTTCAGAGACCTCAATAAAAAATGTGATTATTCAGCTTTCTTTGAAATGAGCACAATTTGTTTAAAGAGCGACTGTCTTCACCGCGCTATCATAGCACCAACTTTACATCACCACTAGAATAGAAACTGGCTCCAAAAAGGAACGAAGGCAAATAATAATAATAGATTATGCGGAATTCGCATAAGATAAACTCGCTTAAAAGCACCCTGTTATCCCATTATCATAGACAGTCATTACTAGGTATAAGTGTCAAACAAAAACAAACAAAATCTATATAGATCTACAAGGATGGTTAATATTAAAAGTCTTGGTTGGGATGAATGCGGATTAAAAGACAACACCAAAGAAATTCCACAGTATTAGGTAATCAATTGCCCGTAGGTATACCTGAGGATCACCGTGCTTTCCATGGTTTATTTATCGGTATTTCACAGTGACAGAGTCGAGCCAGATCACGTGGCGGTTATGAAAAGGATGGTGAGATGAGCGTACGACAACGAGATTCTGCACCGTCATCGCACGGGTCGAGTGGCCTGACGATTACCTCTCTTGTCCGTTTGGCTATGCTGTATGCTGGGCTAGATCCGTACCAGCTATAGGGCAGACTGCCAAGTTAACAATACCCCGTACTGTCGACGGATATTGCTAATTCACTAGCCGAGGATCTCCATCGACCTTTAAAATTGTTACACTTTCGAGTCGTGCCCACTTTGGCCCAAGGAATAGCTGTGTCAGAGCACGAGTATACTGACTTGTGTAAGTATAGGAATGGTTGATTTTCAGACGTATTTTACAAGTAAGATACATTGTGTTATGGTGTTGTGAACGTATCAATCTTCATGGTTCAGTGCTAGTGGCCGAGAAAGGATCAGTGAAGTCTTCGGGGGATATAACATGTGATGTCATAGTGGACAGTCTTGGTGTGCCAGGTGATAGTCTAACGATACTTCAGAGTGTGTTATTTTTTGGAAGCGTATGTTTTAAGTGCGCATGATTCTCACGTACATTTCGTCTCGATCTACGTCTTGATGTAAGAATGCTATACATTAATTGGGCTTTTACAGCTCATGCATCTCAGTTTCATTTTCGTGCATCCTTAGTCTCTGTCTGTTCGTCTGTCTCTCTCTTCCCCTCTCTCTTTCTCTCTCTCTCTCTCTATCTATCTCTTTTTCTCATCCATCACCTGTCTCATGATCCTTCTCTCTCACTCTGTATAGATTCACAATTTATTCATTCCCTTTATTCACTTCCATATTCCCTCTATGTCACGTTCCCTCTCTTTCTCATGGTACCATAACACACAACACCATGTTGCACTGGCTAAAATTTAAGTAAAGTTAAAATTGGGTAATGAGCCAGGCTTATTATACCGTCTTTATTAGTGATGAACATATAGATCTATTTGTATCGGGCAAGAAGATGAGAATGCACAGGGTGGATTGTTAGTAAATACATGTATACCCAACCCAAACCCAACAGTCTTGGTGAAAGAATTTCACAGAAGATCTCATTTGCCATCCATAGAAAGAAAAAGCTTACGTAATACCTGTATCAGCAAATACAGTAAGATTTGCCTGTGAATGCTCTAGCTTTTACGATAACTTTACAGCTCAACTATTAGCTCAGCATATCGTATCATTTTTGAGAATCGCAAAGCGAAACAAAACCTAAAAAACTGCAACATCATGGTAGAACTGTATCATCTAAACAGAACGGGAGGATTCTGAGTATCTTCGCTTCACGCAACAGGCGTTACTTAGTTTGAACTTTATGTATTGTCGATAGAAAAAGAGGTGGAACTATATAACCCGTGCAGCACAGGCAGGATAACCTGTAGCACTGCACTTTACCCGACAATATGTATAACTTTAGCCTGTATTTCATTCATTATCCTTAGAGAAACGTATAATGAACGTATCCTGGATGTACGTAGGAAGGATGCCATGTCAGTGGTATATAATATAACCCCAGTGATCATTACTAAAAATGCAGGCCTAGTCCTATAGCTTTTATAATAGTCATTGTTGATAAAAAAAAAAAATGTCAGTTTATGTAACAGGAGCAGCGGTGCGTGATGCGGGACGAAGCATGAATAATTGTTCTATCCTTTGTGCAGTTTGGACAGTCAAGGTGTGGCTGGTATGGCATGGATATGACGTTATATTCATGGCACGATGACGTTATCATTAAGCCGCCGAGAGAGCCATTCGCAAATGGCTGAAAGGTGTATCTAAAACGTGATCGTAACTAGACCCAACTAAGTTCTAAAATGCATAACATTGTGCTACCCTTTAATGATATTACATGTGTTGTTGACATTTGAAACGATTACCATCAAATAAAACTTCTCCAAAATGCCATACTGTTTTTGTGAAATCGTATTGAACCCTTAGATTTGCACTGGCTAAAAGTTATATCCTTTGCACAATAATTTAAAAAAAAGAAAGTTGAAACCGGGAGGCAGTATAAGTGAGACAGGGTTGAGATAGTTGATCTTTGGGAATCTCTGGATTAATGGTCCATGTAACGCTTTCACAGTAATGGTTGAAAAGTTTAGACCCACTGTTAAATGTGTTGTCAGAGAACAGTTTGTGTAAAAAGGGGCAGTCCATTCTCTCATTATCTGCCTTTTGAAACGAGGTTGAAAATAACGATAATTTATTTTGTCTAAGAGTATCTGAAGACATTCTTTACTTGTTTTCCCTGGACATAGATCTTATTGGTTCAAGTTCTCTTTTTTCTTATTTTTTGACACTTTGTTAGGCATTTTTTTCCACCCTTCAGTATCTCTCTTGATTCACTGAATGATTGATGAATTTAAAATGTATTTGGGTGCTACTTCATTTGAATTACGAAAACGCAGAACGTCGGGGGCTGCATGAAAAAGCTGTTGCTTTATATCCCATAGCTGTGAGATTGGCTGAATTTGGCCGTGCTTTCGTTCGTTTGACAAACTATCAAGGGCGATGTCCAGAAAACTA
>JBCEWB010104273.1:0-12029 GCA_039654565.1 Peronia peronii | reverse complement strand
TTTGGAATCACTTCTTGGGGTGGAAGCATCACAAACACAGACAAGAAAAAGTTAAATAAAATAATTAACAAAGCCAGAAAACGCATTAACATCAAACTACCATGCATCGACAATATATATAGGGATATATGTCTTAAAAAAGCAAAAAGTATAATCTGAGATATGAAACCTCCACTAAATTCTGAATATGTTCGATCAAACTCAAAATGCAGGAAGTGGGGCTTCTTTCAAAAAAAGTTAGAACAGAAAGATATAAAAATTCATTTGTACCATCATCAGTAAGAATGTTACAGAATCTGAATGAATGAATGTAAATGTAACCAGTCGCTTTATGCACATATTGGTATATGATCATATGTAGGTATGAATTTATGTCTGTTATATACAGGCATGTTGATATGTAAGGAAGTATGTATGTATATATGTATATTTGTGACACACATTCAATTTGCTTTCTACAACAGATGGCTTCCTGGACAATTAGTCCCCTGGACAATTAGTGTCATGGAATGAATATAAGAAGTGCAGTACTTATCATTTTACAAAATATAACACGACTGTCCAACTGGTAACTAATCAAACAATTAAAAAAAAACAAATAACATATACAAAGAACTTAGATCTAATATTGTTGTTAATTCTCTGCCAAAATTTTCGAGCCTGCTTGGCTCTTTGTCTGGGTAATAATAAAAACATATAAAATTTAAATAGGGTATTGCTATATACAAAAGAAATGTTAATTAAACGATTTGTTTGTTGTATAGGAGAGGCTTTTCAAAGTTGTTTAAAAAGGAAAAAAAAAAAAGTACATTTTTAGAGCAATTAGATTTTTAGAACTGCTGATTGACAATGGTCAAATCAAATGAATATATTATGTAAGAGATTGTTATTGTCAGTCTATTTTATTCATTTGGGGTATATTTAAATTTTTAATATTTATCTCTAAGAGTGACGTCACCAAAGATTGGGTTGTCTTTCACTTTGGAAACAAATTGTGTTGTCCTTTTGATTACGTAATAAGGCCAAAATCATCAGGTCTAATACTAGAGGGTGAATTACAGGAAGACCTTAAGTACATGAACAATAAAAGAACAATCTAAATGCACAATTATCTAATTCTCTTGATAAAAGATGTGCAGTATTCCCTGAAAAGTGAAATAGGAGTGGGCAGAAAGCAATGCACTAATTGCCAAAAGGGAGATTTCTTAAAAAGGGTTCATCTATATTCAGTCCTCCACAAACTGAATGACACTTTAGGGTCCACATCCTACTTATCATTATGTGCAGTACTTATCATTATGACCCTCGTGGAAGCAGAGGCATGATGATCAATGTTCATCACAGCAGCATTTTGGCACTTTCCATGTATAAGAAAAAATGCCAAACAGCTTTCAACATATGGGTCACAAAGGGATTAAAAATAAAATCCCTTCTCACACAAATGTCTTTCTCAGTCTTATAAAGTTCTTGCATATCATGCTACTTATCCATACTCTTTTGCCTCCCTCTACCTTTCACAGTTGGTAAAACTGCCAGCCTATAAACAACTTTACATTTGCATACAAAAATGATACACATGAATATATGAGAGCATTTATTATTTCCAATCAAGAAGAATAACTGAATACCTGTAACTGAAGGCTTAAATATTACTGTGTCTGTCAACCTCAAAGCAGCAAACTTTAAAACTTAACTACTGTTGTGAAGAAATGCACGACATTCAATCTTTGATCATATCATGTGTATAAAATACAAAAGAAAAAAATTGATTTCATCACAAAATTACATTAATAGGTAAACCATCTCATTAAAGTTCACATATTAACTCTAGACCTGCGACCCAACCTAAGGGCTACAACGCCCTGCAGCGCGCCTTGCCGGGCTTGTCAATCTGGATCTCGGCGCTAGTGCTTAACCTCAGGGTGTTTGTTCTGACTATAGAGACTCTGCCTAGGCTTTGGAGTGACACAATGCAGGCCTAGATTGACCACCTTGCTGACCAATGCCTTTCTTTAATCTCTCCTCTAACCCCACCCTTCTTTACATGTAATAATATTTGCAATGAGCCAGTGGTAGGAGATGGGATTGTATTTACAAAGACATGTTATTTTCATATGGGTGCCAATTTTCTCACCCTTTGTCCCACAGACCATTCCCATTACAGATTTGCTCATAACATGATGCAACTGCTTGGATGAAACCACTTCACATAGGGGTGTATTTAGGTTTACGTTATAGAATCTCAGTGTAAACTGCAAGCTATCATCCCTGTGACCACGTGGACTTAGATTATTCTTATCAGATCAGACCCGCTGACGTTGACGGGGCAGCAGTGACTACAAAGAATCTAGAATTAGTAGAAATATATACAAATGCTCTAATGGTGGCACAGAGTGAGAGCACAAGAGAGCTATCTGATATATAAACTAATTGATACATAGGCTACTTTAGCTTTCATTCATAGCAATTATAGCTCACTTTTACTCTCAACAGCTTGATCGCTGGTCAATGTGAAACTTGTTGAGTGAGTCAAGTGGTCAGGGGAGTCTGCGTTATTATTCAATATGGTATAAACAAAGAGATTGCATGTATTTGATACTCTCTCAAATCATAATATAGTTTCTTTTGATTGTAGTTTCAGATCACTTGAGAGGACTTGAGTGGGCCATGTGGCCTTTGATTTCTGTTCTTCTCTCTGTTCAAGAGGATTTTTCATCTTTTGGCATGGAATTTCTCACTGTTCTATTAGGTAAAGTTTCCTTTACCTTGTGAAGGTGTGTCTATTGAGCTGCGCATACTTATTATGGCGATAATTTGACAAAACTGAGGTCAATAAATTCCAAGTTTAAGTGAAATGGTGAGAAATATCACAGCACAACGAGGAGCCCCCATGAATAAACACAGGCGTCGCATGCAGGGATTCGCTTTACCTGTCGTATAAATATGTGGTTTGCAGTTCTTGGGTTAATAGGGGCAAGCGGCAATCTCTTTAATGCAGCTCACAATTTATCACAAAACCATTAACTTTTATCAGCTTCAATGGAAGGAATTTCGGCTGATTTTTAATCAGGATATCATGAATCACAAACATCATGACACATCATGACACTTATTTACAATGTGAATTTAGCCTATGAAAATGCACAGCCACACAGAATTAAAGAAGTGCTATTTTGAAAAAGCAAATGCGCAGAACTATAGAACATTTTAACACTAGGAGGAAGGCAAAAGGGAAAAATAGCAAAAAAATTTGATCCAGGCAACTAAAATATGAAAATAATTATTCCAAAATTAAAAAGCACATGATAATCGAATAACAAATCAGTAAAGAGCCCACAGGAACTGTTATAAAGCTGTGAAAAAAAAAAGAAAAAGATCATGAGCTTACATTATCTATGTATTATTTTTATGTGGATATACTCACTGATATGTATAAAAACATACTGTATTAACTCTGCAGTATGATCCTATTATTTTCAAGATTGAATGCCAGGATTATCCAGGAACTTTTCTATTCCCTTCTCAAGTTCCAAAAGGATTAGTTCCTGCTACTCATTAAGTCAACATATACATGGAAATATGAGAATATTTGGTCTTCTCTCAGATTTAAATCTTCTCTGCATAATGTACATGTATTACATATATGATGATATAATACTATTCTCAAGCAGGAAACAACAATATGATACCGCAGTCGTCATGTTACAAAAATGTCTTTAAATCTCTGACGACTGTCTACCGGCATCTAATCAAATACATTAAAAGAAGCAAATAATAGAAAATGAGTCACTTAGCCAAATTTTTATAACCTACTTGGTTCTTCATCAAGGCAATAAAGAAATACTGCAGTCTTCATCATAATTTCGAAGAGAATCATTATCTTTGTAAAGAGTACATACATCTTCTGTTAATGAACATCAAAATGGCATGAACAAAAAAAAATAGAAAAACAACAAAGAAAACAAAAATAAATGGTTAACTATTACCTGACATATAAAGTTTTGTGGATTTTTATCCCTACAAAGTAGAAAGTGTAGAACTAAAGTCGTGTTGATATAAAATTATACCCCTTAACTTTGCAAAGAACAATGCATTTAATGTAAGAGTAAAATCAAAAGGACATAATATTGGTTGTGTGTAAGACTATGACAAATACCACATCTTCAAAGATTGTTTCAAAGCACAAACTTTTGTCTAATCCGGCAGCATGCTGCAATTCTAAAAAAATATTCATGCAAAAAATGAATATAAAATAACACCATTTTTTGGGTCTGTGGCAAACTTTGTGATTTGATGTTTGTAATAATCTTACAGTAAGCCATTAAAAAAAACATAATATCCACAACCTGCTAAAATAAACACATCTGAATAAATTTCATCATTCTCATCTATTTCACCAGACTTTTATTTCTATACAATGGCACCACTTTATCATGGCAGCATTGAAAAGTCTTGCATAGGATAAAATTGAAAACTCTGATATACAACACAGGAGGCTCCTGCACTATAAACAAAGACTGCACTCATCACCAATTATATATGCGCAAACATACATAGAAACTTTCAGCCTCAGCTTCTTATCAAATGAAAATGGATAAGTCACATAATCTTAACTTCATGAATACCTGAGCTGAATTCAGCGAGTCTGATTGAAGTGAGCTCTTTGATGAGCTGACCATGAATCGTCTAGTCTTTTGATGTAATACAATTTGTCATTTTTATACTTCTGTCATAACACACAAAAATCCTGTTAGCCTGATACATTTTTTTCCCCTTGTGATCGGAACATATTCAAGTCAATACAACAGCAAAGAAAAAAAATGCACAAAACAATAACAATAATCTTACAAAGTAAAGAATAGACAGTGTCTCATCTATAAGTAGCAAAGAAATCAATGAATTTCAAGTAAAAAAAATCTTGATGATTTCTTAGTCATAAAATTAAACCATTCCATTTATAAATAGGTAGTAATGCAATCACAATATATCCTTTGGGTTTATTAGACAAAATGCAGTACTGAAGCACTGATTTGTGAATAGCCTGCAAACAAATGTAGAAGATGATTGTGAAAAGAAAATAGCATTTTAAATCAAAAGGTTAAGACTGTGATGCAATGGACAAATGTTCTATTGTTGCGATAAACAGTCATAAACTTATAAAATCACTTGAGCAATGATGGGTCAAAATATTTACATAAACTTTGTACATCTCCCCACAAAAACAGGTTCAGTTATACAATCCCATCTTCATGATCTGGTGGCTGTCTTGACGAGCTGTTTCTTGACCTCAATCATACTTTTTAGACTTAAATTTCAAATCCGTTGAGAAGGCTTCAAGGTCTTTGTGTTCTTCAGGTGTTAAATTCTGAAGATCCACTCCCTTGTTAGCCAATTCCCAAATGACGTTATCCAGGTATGTAGGATCTGGATAACCATGACTGAAAATACAAAGTGAACATCAACAGCTCATCAATAAGCAAAGCAATTTAGAGACCTTATCACGTCATATTGTTTTAAGAGCACAACAGATAAAGTAAAATTTATTTTGCTTACTGAGGAAACATTCCAAATCTTTCTCTTCATCTATCATATTATTGTCAAAACTGAGTCATCAAGTGACTTTTATGTGAGGCTTGAACTGATGTTATATATATATGCATTCTAAAATGTTAAAACAAATACCGTAATACAAAGCTTGCATTGTTATAAAATACCACTATTCTGCCAGAACAGTAATTTTGCTATGCAATTTATTATTCTTAATACAAAATAAAACTATACTCTAATGAAAAATCCACCACTCTTATGAAATGCTTTTGCTTCACTGATCGCACTTTTCTTTTGCCATATCCAAGACCAAGCCAAGTTATCAATTTTCTCAGACAAAGAAGTCACCGATAAATGTGATAAGTATCCACATTACCCACCCTCATTACACAATAAGGAAGGTGGAGCGTAACCTAATTAGTTGTCAAGATTAGTTTGCAGCACAAGCATGTTGTAATTATGCATCCATCGTTCCTACTTCTCTCCCTCACTCATTGCTCATAACCATGATCAAGTATATGACATATCGTATGAAGGTGTGCCATATTACATATGCATACAAAATTACTGCTGTGACAGTTTCTAACCTGGAACAAACATACAAAGGAAAAGCTGGCCTTGGTCACTTCAGATTATTTCATGGTATACTTTCAGGCTTTCAGTTATCTGAACCTGTCAGGTTAACCAGTGTTTCTTGAGAGGCAGTATTGAGAACTCAATAGGTTTTCTTCAGTTTCATTATGAAAACAGTGAAGATCTGTCAAATGTCTTGCACCCAGTCGAAATGAGATGTAAGTCGCTGGGCTAGAACGGAGAAATCGGGATTTGAATGAGATAAGGGGGGTCAAACATTGATTTTTTTCTATTGCAGAAATCAAAAGTGCATTCATTTCTGAACAAGACAATATCGGTCTTACCCTTGCTTTGTAAATATTTCTTCATTAAAATCGGGTTTTTGTGAGATAAGCATGTAGATTTATGCGTTCGACTGTTCATTTAAACTTGATTTTCTTGGAATTTTGGTCATTGCTGGGAGTCCCTCCTTGTCTCTCTAAACTGCAATATCTCTGACTAGAATAAAACTAGTTCAGGACTTTTTTGACTATCTGAAAGGGTATGAAATAAACTATCACATGATATTAAAAAAACCCATATGATGAAAAATCAACATACATCTCATGTTGACCGGCTGCAAGACAAATAGACTGTAAATCTCGATTTAGGCTGTGAGAATTCACAGAAACCAAATATGTCACAGTGTAAGAGAGGAGATTTATTGCTGTGTCTCACATTTTAAAATTGCCTTTTGGCTATTTTAAAATAGCAATAATACAAAATGTTTTCCACTCCTGGCAAATTCTGTATTAAGGGGGAGGCAGGTTCTGAAATTGGGTTTTTGCTCAAAATATTCAATTTTGGGTTTCTGTTTTCTCTTAAAAGTTTGGTCTCTGTTGAAATAAAATATTATTAAAAAGTTGATATGTCCATTCTAAGGTGTGGAGAGGGTGGTCAAGCAAAGGTTGACCTGCCCTTCTGCCATCCAGGCTCTTGCTCATTTGGGGCTCTTTATTCAATGATAGATCATCACTATTTCCACTATTTCGCTGGCTGCGGGCAAATTGCATATAGAAGACTTGATTATGATTTCCGTCACCAATATCAAGAGTCCCAGTGCTAGGAGTGGACACTGACTGACCATATGAGGCGCTGACCACGCCGAAAATCAGGGAAAACGTTCACCTGGGCCTCTGAAATAGACTTCCCATGGCCTAATGAGGGTGAAATATGCCATGTTTCTGCTGTTTCAGAGTGCAATAGTGGATTATCTGTCACAGGAAGGGTAAAAACGCTCTTGATTTTGACTGAGGAAGACATGGCAGCCATATATAGCCCTCTCTGGACCTTAAAATGACTCACCGGAAGTCCTTTTGCTAATGGGGGTAGAGAAGCGAAAATGGAGGAAAAATGGGAGTAGGGGCATAGAAAAAGGCAAAAGAAGGCATAGAAATCATGGAAAGAGGTCTAGTAGGTGAAACATACATGTGTTGGGGTTGAAAGTCCAATCAAAAGCTCTTTACGGCTGGTTTTTTTTTTTTAGCGAAAAAAACTTTAAATATGTTTTTCTCAAAATGCATTTTTTTTAGCACAAATATGCTATCTACTTTTTATTTATGGAGCAATTACCATGAAATTTGGCATGAATGCAGAACAAAACAATATCTAAATTTCCTCAGGAGGAATTTTTTATATGATTTTAAGTTTTCTGAAAAATTTGAGATTTTGGGGTCAAATTTTCGAAAAATCTGTGACTTTTTCACATACCAAATTTAAAAAATTGTAGAAAAAAAACTAAGCACTTTATCAAAAATCCCTCCTGACAAAATTTAGATATGGAATGGTAAAATATGGACACAAAATTACTAGCACATGGTTTGGACAAGTTCAGAGCCTATTGAAAGTAAAGTTACGCAATATCGGGTAGCAAAATCCAACATGGCGCTATTGTCATGGCAACTATTAGTAATTTTGATTTTTTTTCAATTGTTTTCCTCTAATTTGACCATGCCAAATTCGATGATAATGGTTAAAATCATTCCCTCCCGGCGGTTTCCAAAATGACTCCCATGACCCCCTCCCTTCCCCTTAACCATTTTAGGCTGTGTGCACAATACAAAAAAATACAGAAATTTCACAGACACCATCTCTTTTGTGAACTAAGTGATATCTTCATGAGGACATTTCTAAACTTTTGTGAGTAGTATCTGTGTGTATCACAATGGAATATATCATTTCAAAGTGATTGCATGTAATCCAGTAGCTATGTGGTTTGGGTGTGTGTGTATGTGTGTGTACATATGAGAGAGAAAGGTTGATGGTCCTGAAAGGCTGCACTCAAATAAAAATGAAATACGCCCATGTGATTGGAATATCAGATAGGATTGGTGATTCTGAGATAGTCTCACTTTTATTTGGACATGAAGAAGACAACAGGCTGGAAAATGAAACATCTGACAATCCATATACCTAAACCTACTACAAATCTTTTCCTGTATTTCAATACAACTGCTTAAGTCAGGGAAAGGACTTAATCTATATGATTCGTGAAATTTGCAAAATTAAAATCATTTATGAGAATTGTGAAGCTAGGTTTACCAGCATACTAAATTTACAGTTTCATCTTAGTTTGATAAGCAAGGGCAAAAGGACAGTCATGAAAGGAATCCACAAAAAAACAAAACAATATTATTCTGAGGCAATATAGAATGCTCAGGTCACAGTTCTGCTTACCTCCCTCCATGAAGACGTGTCTTGTGATGTATGTCATTCCATGTTAAGACATCATCTTTTTGTCTTGTGAGGGATGTGCCGATTGTGAAGATGAGTCTTCTGTTGAATGCAATTTTCAGCAACATAAGGACATGGCGTCCGGTGTCAGTGTCAGGGAGATATGCTGTTCTCATTAAAGAATCAAACCTTTTTCCTGGATTTGGATGCATCTTCTGTAAAAAAAAAACATTAACTGACTAAAAAAGAGAGGAGAAGGATGCTTAATATGTATAATATATCTTAAGGTTAAAGGAATGGCAGTGAAAACTGAACATGTTTCTTGCAATATCATTTTTTGTTTGTGAATTTGTTATTGTTTCACAAGAAACAATTTTAGGTTAAAAGAACACTTAAAAAGCCTCCAAAAATTTTTAACCCTATCCCACGTAAATACGCCAAAATACGTTGACTTGCGACCTGTGTCATAATCCCTGAATACGCCAATTTACCTTGTGTCTTTAAAAAACTCTGGTCAGCCTTGTTCTCATGCCTAGTGAGATTTGCCGATACTTTCAGCTTTAGAGTAAACAATATGGTGTCCTTCAGTGAAAACTGGATGTTTTTATGTTGATTCTTAGATTTATTGTGCTTGTTTGAAGTTGGGCGAATTTTTGTTTGTTCTGAGGCTGTTCTGAGAAACAATATGATGTATATGATGGGAATTTGTATGGTTTACAGCCCACAAACAGAAACAATAATGGACTAGAAGATACCGGTAATGAATCTGATGTTGAAGTTGAAGTGCTGTAGCAAGGAGAAGAGCCAGGTCTTGATAGTGATGAGGATAGTAATGATGATTTGCAGCAGTAATTTTCATTCCCCATTTCTGTCAGACATGAAATTGATTTACATAAATATTGTTTTATTTCTTATTTCAAACTTTGTCCACTTCTACATGTCCCTATTCGAATTTTATAAAATTCTGATGATTAGTTTTACCGAAATGTTTTTTAAAAAAAAAAGTAGGTGTAAAAGGTACGGAGTTACCTCCCATATTGTAGGGAAATGGAGTAGAATGGTAGTGGAGTCCTTAGGGGGGAGATGGTTAATGTTAATTTCCTAAAGGCAAGAGCAAAACTCAACATTTTTCTGTAAAACTGGCTAAAAATTGTGTTTCTATATACTACCCCTAAAATTTGGTACTACTCCAAAGCGATCGTAGTTACAAGCCAGACAGCCAGCCTCGCGAGAATTTAATTGAAGGCCATTGCATTCATGCCACGAAGACCTAATTCAAACACTCTGTGAGCCAGAGAAAGTGGACAGCATTTAACCATCTAAGCTTAATGTGTAGGAAATGGTGGGTAATAGTGATTTTGAAAGGAATAAGATCATTATTGTATCTCTTATGTTGTGAATCATCAAGCATTCACCAATCATAGAGTAACCACACAGAAACTCATAGCAGACCAGTTAACTCCATTTATTGCACTTGTTTGTTTTTCTTAAGCCTTTCAATCCTAAGAAAGTAGGATTATCTCGGCTTTTAAGAGGTTACCTGTTTTTGCTGAGAATTTTTGTGGGTAGAATTTGGAATTTTTGCCCGGGCCGCGGCACGCAGCCTACTCTTTCATCAATTTTGAACTGCGAAGGGTTCTTTAACGTGCGTAACATACACACGGGGCCTCCGAAATATATTCGCCCTTATCTGAGAAGGCTAGACATCGGCTTCCCTACCCAGGGGAAGCCATGGGATCGTTGAGTCACTGAAAAAATGCATGTTTTTGATCTTCGTGTCCTTCCATCCTCCGATGCAGGACCCGTGAGTCGATCCCGGCCTGTTTTCTCCATGAGCAGATGCCAAACCACAGAGCCACTGCACCCCTTACTTATTGCACTTTGATGATTCGACATAGCTATATAGATGCTATTCTAATTAATTATGGGTTACACAACTGCATATGCAACGACAAACATCATCATAGATAATACTGGACATTAGTATTTTAACATTTCAAGACATGGACATTACATGGACATCACATGTGATAACTCATTGTCTTTGATAGGGTCTACGTTGATGATTAACATAAATGATCACAATAATCATAGCATTATTTACAAGGCAAATAACTCTTGGCTGCTATATGGGAAATAAGTAGGTTCTATAACAATCATGTCTGTCAAATTTGTCAAAGTCAAAGGGAAAGATTTATTCCATAGCAATTGCAACATGAAAACAATATATGCAGTTCTCAAAGTGATCTTAGACACCATCATTTCTCAGATCAAACAAAGCAAAGACAATCATGTTTGAGTGGGAATGAAAAATAACAGACAGACTGAAGACAGATAAAATCAAAAGAGGGAAGGCATGTAATGGGATGAACAGAGTTGCAAAGACAGACAGATATTTTAAAAAAATAACACTGGACCTACCTTCACCTGCCATCCTTTCTTCCACCAAAGTTGAATTATCACAGTATAATCCATTAGAATCAAAGCCACAATAAACCTTTCCTCTCTGAGAAAAGTTTTGGACCCAAAAAAAGCACTTGACCATCACACAGAGAAAGATTGTAGTCAGTTTATCAGGACAGTCTGCTATATACATATGGATTGATCATCTCTGTAGGTTAGAGAAGCCTTAAGACAGACTTCATCAACAATCAAGATACAGCCTCTACTCCATGCATCCAACTTGTTGAAATTACAAGAGAAAATTGATATATCATCTGTGTTTTTTGCAATACGAGTAAGTTTCCTTAAGGTGGTTATTTATGGCAACTTAATGTAGCTATGAGGAGCTCTGCACTTGGAGTACCAAGTAAAAGGTTTATAAGAGAAATCGTCCAAAGAATAAACACAAGAATTCTTTGGACAGTTGTACCTCTGAATAGCCTTACATATGAACTGTAATTTTGTATCCTCATCTGTATAAGTTTTTACATAAAATATCTGAAAAGTTCATCATCTTCACTCCAGTATTTCAGAACATTGTGACAGCTGATGAGAAATCCTCTTCAACTGGTGGTAAGCATCACACTGAATAGCAAAAGGCATTTGACAAAAGACTGTCTCTTTGAAAAGATAAATAAATGGCTAACGTTTATTCTGATCCACTTCTGTCTAAACTATGAAGAACAACACATTCATGACTTGATGCAATAAGTCCATATTAATTGTATTTTCCTGTAAAGTCACTGATGCATGTC